>CAUYQV010076759.1:0-15122 GCA_963574575.1 Galagoides demidoff
GACTCACAAATGGATCAATAAATGTACACCATGGAATACTATGCAGCCCTAAAGAAAGAAGAAGACTTTACCTCCTTCATGTTTACATGGATGGAGCTGAAAAATGTTCTTCTTAGAAAAGTATCTCAAGAATGGAAGAAAAAATATCCAATGTACATAGCCCTAATTTGAAACTAATTTATAGCTTTCATAGGAAAGATATAACCTAATTATAGCCTTAGAATATGGGGAGGGTGGACAGAGAAGGGAGGGTAAAGGGTGGGTAGGTAGAGGGTGGGTTATTGCTGGGGTCACCTCTGTGGTTTATCTTACAAGGGTACAAGTGAAGCCTTCTAAAAGCAGGGTATGAATGTCTTAATAACTAAGAAAATGACATGAAGGCTACGTTAACCAGTTTGATGAGAGTATTTCAAATTGTATATGAAAAAACACCACACTGTACCCCATGATTGCATTAATGTACACAGCTACGATTTAATTTAAAAAAAAGAAGAAGAGGAAGTACAGGCTTGCAGGAGGCAGGCTATCCTTGATTGCAGGGCAGCCCCGAGCAACCTCCGCACTGGTCTTTTATTGAGACAGTACAAGACAGGTGGGGGGAGTGTTAGACAATCACTACGTGCCTAAGGATTGCCAGGGGCTCGGGTTCTTTCTCTGCAAGGAGCACCTGTGGATGAATTACCTAAGGGTCCACCCCCCCAGCTGCAAATCATCTTGCTCAGAGGTCGTCTGACTCTTGGCATCCCCTACAAACTGTCATCCCCAAACAAAAATGATCAGGAGTCCAGTGGGTGTTACATGCAATAGTAAAACAAAGGCCTGTTCACACAGCCTACACCACATGTCATATATTTTTATCAAATATGTGCCTCATTCTTCTAGCAGGACTTTGGGTCAAATAGTATGTTAGGAAATGTTAAAAATCTCTACCATGTTTTATCTGAGAATATATATCCAGAGCTTTCATCTGTTTTAGGACAGAGAGAGAGAGATAAAAAGAGACAGAAACAAAAAAACAGAGAGAGAGACACAGAGACAAAGAGAGGGAGACAGCTCTCTCTCTGGCCTCTTTCTGCCTTCCTTCACTCTCTCTCCCGTCTTCCCCCTCGCTCTTCTCTACTCTTTCTCTTCTCTTCCCCACTCTCTCCTTATCTTTCTCTCCTCCTTAATGGTGCTCTGCAGCCTCCCTCCCCCCATCAATTAAAGACCTTTCCTACAAAAAAAAAAGAGAGAGAGACAAAATAACAGGCAGAGGCAGAAAGAGCTAGAAGACAGGTAGACAGAAACAAAGAGACAGAGAGACACACTCCACCCTCTAAGGACACAATTTAAAGGCTCCCGGGAGTAAAAAGGGCCTTACTGATCACTCTCCCGGCAGGGTTTCAGACTGTGTCCCAGAAATTTCTCAGATTCCTTGGCAGCCCTTAAGGACTATTTTGAAAACAAATAGGTAACTTGACCAACTCCTTCCACCAGAGCTGCCCTACTTTTATCAGCTTATGTACTGGGACTCCAAGTAATACCATTTAAAGAAATAGAGTCATCTCATCACAACGCAGATGGCAAAACTGAGACCAGAAAGGTTAAGTAGCATGTCTGGGACCGTACAGTTAGCCTCAGAGCGAAGCCTGGAACCCAGGTAGCAGACCTTGAAACTTCCCCCCAGTGCTCTTTGCGCACCTGCAGGGAGTCCCAAACCTGACTGTGTATCTACGTAATGAGCTCATTCAAAGATTTCTGTGCCTCAGTGGATCTGAGATGGAGCCTGGAAATCTGTCTTTCACGTGATATTCCAAGTGATTCTGAGTCAGCCATTCATAGGCCAGCGTTTAGGAACCACTGCTGCTGCCTCTCTTACTGCATGCATTAAATCTTGCAACAATGCAATTTATATTTAATCAATGCAAGCACAAGACTCAGCATCCTGCCACCCAGGATCCTGCTAGCAGCTGGTTCAGGAGTTTAGAAGGCTTAAAAGTTAATTTAGCACCAATGAGAGAAGTGATTTATAGCCTAAGTGTGTGTGTATTTGCTCCCTAGGGACAGCTCTCAGAGGCTGGGGAAACAGCCTCAGGCCTTGACCCTGAGGCCTCTTCCAGATGGCTCCTAAATGAGCTGGAGGAATCAACAGCAGCTTTTCAAAATCCTACTTACCCACCCACATGGTCGAAGCAAAATGAGTACTTTTAAGGAATCTTAGAAATAGGAAACAATCTTCCCTGGTGCAGAAGACAAAGAGTTGCACCGACTGCTCCCTGCTGCTCCGCACTCTCTCAGAATGAGCCCATGGCAGAAGCTCCCAGGGAGAAATGCAGCTGATCATAGATGCAAGGTGGACAGCCCATGCTGGGGATGCTGAACCAGCAACACGGTACCTGGTGGGGAGAAAACTACAGGAAAATGCCAGCCTTAGCAGCCGTGCCTCCTGCCAGGAGCCTTAGTCCCATGATGCCACCTTCCACGGCACAAACATTACTACTGGTCACAAATACCAAGGTCCACTCTCACTCCAGGGGCAGGTGACCAATTCCGGCCAATGAACTTTAAGTAGAGGTACATGTGTCTCTTCTAGGCAAAGCAGTGTAAAGCTCCTGTGCAAACCTCCAGCTCTGCCTTCCCTTGCCTCGGTGGACTGGAATCTTATGTCAAGTTAAGAGAGACATCAAAAGAAGAAGGTGGAATTCCTAAATCCCTGGTTGGGACAAAACTGCTCTATAGAGCATTGGGGTCTGCAGATACCATGGATGATCAAGAAATATTTTTTTTTTATTAAATCATAGCTGTCTATGTTAATGCAATCATGGGGTACAATGTGCTGGTTTTATACACAATTTGAAATATTTTCATCAAGCTGGTTAACATAGCCTTTGCAGCATTGTCTTAGTTATTGTGTTAAGGCATTCATATTCTACACCTAGTAAATTTCCCATGTACCCTTGTAAGATGCACCATAGGTGTGGTCCCACCGATTATCCTCCCTCCACGCATCTTCCCCAACAATTCTTTTTTTTTTTTTTATTGAATGGTAACTATGTACATTAATGCACTTCTGGGGTACAGTGTGTTCCCCAACAATTCTTCACTGCAAGCTGCTCCTAACTCTTAGGGACAGAGATTGCTTCCCCTCCAGGCATCTAGCAAGACTGCTCTGTCAGAAACAGGAGCTTTCTCTCTCTGGCCAGCTCCCTCCAAACCCTCTTAAAGCATTGGAGTCTGAAGTTTAATTGCATAATCTTCCCTGTTGTGTTATCTGCCAAGACATACTTGAAAAAAAAAAGGATAGAAAACCCTGTTTTAATCTATGAGTTGAAGAAAAGAGAATGTAGAAAGATAAGAGGTTCCTGTGATTCCCAACATCATAATTCTACATTTAGGGTCTGAAGCAAGAATAATTGCTTTAAAAAATAATGATCAGGGCGGCACCTTGTGGCTCAAAGGAGTAGGGCGCTGGCCCCATATGCCAGAGGTGGTGGGTTCAAACCCAACCCTGGCCAAAAACTGCAAAAAACAGTAATAATAATAATAACAATCATGCATAGCTCAAGGAGCAAAGTTGAGCCTCACAGTTGCTCCAAATCAGTCCAGTTTTCTAGATTAGTTCAAAGTCCTTAGCTTTACTCCATGTGCAAATATGGAATGAAGACACTATCAGCTAAGTCTGTCCCTGCCCATCAGTCACTAACAGAATTCCCACTGCTTCCCTGAACAATGGTAAATGCCTAGATAGACAATGCCTGCCTTAGGAATAGCCTTTGCAGTGCTCAGAAAACAGGAGTTAGGGGTTGACCTCCTTGCAAAACAGTACAAATGGGGTGACCTTCTGTGCAGCCTGAGGCATGTGTAGCAGTCAGCTCTGCCAAGCAGCAGGAGATGACACCTGCTGTGTGGTCCTCTAAGGAAAGGACCTCCAGTCTGCCCAGCAAAAAGAATACTCCCAAGATGCACTAAAGCAAGGCTTCAAGCTCCTCAACATAAATGCAACTTGACAGACACAGCCGTAGCTGCAGTGCCCGCATGGAGGGGGCACAATGGGAGGAAGCAGGGCTATGGTCAAAGTGGACTCATGGGCAGCTGCAAGTTGGGATGGACTGAAATCATATTTCGTTAGCCGCTTTTACTCAGACAGCATTGTTGCCACCCCTGACTCTCTGAAGGCACCACAGACTATTCATGGAAAGCAGACCAGGATTGGTTTGTCCTGCCGGCCAATGTCGTCTGCGCTGGGAGAATCAATTTCCAAGGACTAATCAAAATGCAGTTCCACAGGAAAAGGGGCAGCAACTCAGAAGCCAGCATGAGAAACCTACTGTCACCCGTGTGGCTCCCTGCTCTGAACTTGAACCTGACGACAAGGTCCATTCTCACACGACAAGGATTCCAGCCTTTCCAAACTCAAGCCTTTGACCCTACACCAGGAAAAGCACAGTTCTGATGCCCAGAAGCGTTTCTCTAATTTCTTCTCTTCAAAGTAACTTGAGCTTAATGCAGTGCCGGAAATTTCATATACTCCTAAGCAAAGACTCAGGAGGAAACACCAGGGTCCCCTTCTAAAATTTGGGGTCCTTTGTCCTCTGACTGGAGCTCAATGGCACTTTGTACCATTTTTCCTGATTTTAAGGAGTATTTTCTATACATAACTCTTCCCACAGTTAAATACACATAATAAATCTTGTGATTTCCACTAAGTCATAATGACATTCAAATCTAAACCACATGCTGAGGGATCGTGTATTGCTGGAGTCTTCAAATTCCAAAGCCCCTTGGCCAGGCTAACTCTAAGGACATCATTTTAGTTGAATAATTATTTAAATATGTGCTCATAGGAAATATTATCAAATTAGAGTAAATGAACAAATGCAATTAAATGAAACTATGGCTCCCCGTGAGCGCATAACGATCTGAGACATTTGGCCCCAGGAAATGCAGTCAGAATGGACATTAATCCCTGCCGACTGACTCAGGTGTGCACAATAATCCAGGTTTAATAAATAAACTTAATTTCTGGCTCGGGCCCCATCCTGCAGCAGGGTGGGGGACGCCCCTGTCTCCGGGGTCATGGTGAGGTCATCTGTTTTCAAGAATATACTACTGACATACCCACTGTCCCAGATTTACATGGTCTCTTCAGATCTAGAAAGTTCTTGTGGCTTCTATGCTCTGCCAGAGGCAGATACATGTAAGGCTGGAAACTCCTACCCAAGGAGTAGGTAGGTCAAGCCCTCCCAGTGCACCACGCCAACCTTCTCTCTGGGTTCTGGCTCCCTCACTAGTGCCCACCATGATGAGGGACCTGGGCCCTCACTGCTTCTGACCCATATGGCCCAGTTGGGACAATCCTGTCATCCATCACATAGAACCGTATATTTCCCGCCTGCTTCTTCCAAGCCTGTCTGATTGTTCCTCCAAACCTTGTGTCCTACTACCCTCCCTCCTATTACCCCTGCAAACAGACTCATTGTTTTACAAACTTAGGTTTTAACAACAAACATGACAACTTATCACAGACTATTCTTTTTATTCCATGATCCTACTCAAAGTACAAAATAACTTAGACCTTAGTGTAAAAACTTAAAAGCAAACCCAAATACACAGAGAATAATCTGTTGTATTTTAGTAAATACTAGTTTTAGAGTCTGCCCACAGAGCACAAAGGAAGAAGGGTGAACCATCAGAAGTAAGTTAGAAAAAAGCATGCACTTTGACTAACTATACTGCATAGCGTATTTGATTGCCTTCTCTTCACCAATTAGTGTCACTCAATTAAATCAGATGAATTCTCACTTAATCCAGTGGATTCAGGATTCATTAAAACTACTGACCAACTTCCTTTGAGTCTTTTCTTTCTATTCATACACACCCCATTTGATTGACTCACAGCCACACAGAGAGGCTGCTGGTAGCCCCAAATAAACTATATTGAAGATACTCTCTTATTTATGTTCATTTGGCCTAGATTTTTTGGCTTCAAGACAGTATCTCCAAGTGTTCATAAATGTATGGAAAAGAACTTTTAAAACTTAGATTTTTTTTTTTCTTTTTGGCGTTCAGAAATCTTTGGAGTCACAGATGTCTGGGCTATGAAGAAGTGTGAGTAGTCAATAAACATGTCAAATTCTAGGATTCCAAGAACTGCAAGATCAAACAACAATGGGATACCCCTCACTTATTGCTATGTAGCTGGCCATTTTGTAAGCACTAAAGAAGCATTGGTAAAGCTGAAAAGAACAAGGAGGGGCCCTCTATATACTGTTGGGGAAGGGGTAACCTTTTTGGAGAACAACCTTCTTGGGTAAGGAAGCATGAGATGCTATAACAGGGTGTATCACACCCCTGATATCAGTGGCTCATCACAATGACTTATTTCTGACTTACCTAGACTCTGACATGTATGATCCTGATGGGTGTCTGGGGCCCCTCAGCCTCTCATTGACAGAGGATGGCCTGACTGACAGCCTCCAGCACCTTCAGTGTGGCTTCCTGAGTCACCCCCAACATCAACACTCAGCTGAGAGACCAGAGAAGAGAAAGGCCATGGAGAAGGCTCACCCACTTTCTAACAACCTTGGCGAGAAAGTGACACATGTGACTTCTGCTTGGGGTCCATGCACCAAATTCAGCCAAATTTTTCTGGGTCCCCTGAGATGAAAGGGGACCCAAAAGTAGTCACTTCTCAGCAATAGTTCTGCATTGTGGATGGAGGGCATGAAATTGTCTCATCCAAGGAAGCAAAACAAGTATGTGTGCATACATACCTGTGTGTGCACATATGTGTACACATTTATTGTATCTATCTTCAAAAATAGTTGACCAAACAATTCTACTTTTAGAAATGTATCTAAAGTACATAATTAGATATGTGGGTAAAGACATGTATACATAAAAATGGTCACTGACATGTTGTTTATAACAGCAAAACAATCAGAAATAACCTTAAAAATTGTGAGGAAGATTGATCAAAAAAATTCTGGCATATTCACATAATGGAATACTGTTCATGCAACAGGAATGATGTTATAAATGTTTAGAGATTGACTGACAGGAAATTGATAAACCAGAATATACAGGATGATCCCATTTTTGAAACAAAATATCTGAGGAAAATATAGATTAGTAATTCACCACTTAGGGTCCATATTCCATAACTTTTATTGCAGCTTCTAAAATTTGATCTTATCCATTAACTTAGAAGCCTTCCAGATCTGAGGGATTGACTCTGGCGAAAATATTCTCCAGAGTCTGACAAACTAGAATGTTGATTTGTTCTTTTGCAGTGAAATTATACCTCCTACTACTAGAAATGTCTGTTTCCTTTCTCTAAGAACATTTTCATCCTGTTATCAAGAAGCTAGGAAATTAAGTTTCTTTATCAGGAGTTGTTTCCTGAGTTCAGTCCTCAAAGGAAAGAGAATTTTATGCTCTTGAGGGTTTTTTTTTTCTGGTCTGGAGAATCAATGCCATTTCAAGCAATCAACTGATATTTAATGCACTGTCACTCTGGAACACAAGCCTTGCTAGACCCTGAGGATACAAATAAAAACAGCACAAAATCTGCCACTTCGGAGCTCAGAGAGGAGCAAGGGAGACACGGGTGTGAGCAGCGACTGTGGTCCGTGAGCAAAGCTTCCTGAGGGAGGCCTATACGGTGCCATGAGAAATAACCAGACCTTTTCTTAGGTCTAAAAGGACTCAGTGAAGAGACAAGATTTGAGTTAAATATAGAAGACAGAGAAAGGCTTCCACCAAGAGAAATGAGAAAAGACCTTCTGGGCAAAAGGAAAAGCATATGGAAAGACACCAAGGAATCAAAGATTGGGAACACTGGAGAAAGGCAAATAACTTGTCCAAACTGCCATAATGTGACACGAGGGAAACGCCAAGCCTGATGCTTGGGACAGAGTAGCACTCACACGTCAGCTTCCCTTCTCATCTCAAACTCGGAGTAAACAAACCAGAATCAAGGGAGGAACTGAGACTTTGAAGCTTCTGTACTTGGGAGGCTTTTTTTTTTTTTTCAAAAAAAAAAATATAAAATTATGTTTAGGGTCTTCGGAGGGGATTATGCAAGGGAGGGGCCCCAAAGCTAAGCTTCCCTAGCTGCCGTGCCTAAGCCTCCAGAAGAATATAGGAGAATTTCAGTCATGGGGGTGGAGGGTGAAGCAGGTATAGTGGGACATCATGATGCCCCACCCAGGTCCCCTTCTGGAATGAAGACCAGACTCCCCGGCTGGTAGGGGAGCTGCAAAAGAGGACACGCACAGCTTCTGGTCCCTATAGGCTTCCTCTCAGCTAAACAAAGCCACTCGCCCAAGGAACACACCTCCTTCCCATAGCATCCTATGAGGTTGCCACAGAAATCCAGAAAGCTGAGTTATCATTAGGACCCCCCATGAGATTAGAGGGACATGGTCATGGAGTCCTGATGCAGGTCCAGTTCACAGTAAGCACGGCAGGCCCACCGATCCACCTGGAGGTCATTTTCCTCATCCCCAGATGTCTCACTGGAATGGACACACTGCTAGTCAGCAGAACCACTGCCTTGCTCACTGGCCTGTGGAGTAAGATGTCAAGACAGGTGCAAGGCTGACCTCTGAACTTCAAACCCCACCACCACCAAGGCAGAAAAGAAAAATAAGACTTCGTCCCAGGGATAATGGCAGAGATCAGTGCCATACTAAAAGAATTAAAAGAGGAAGGGTACTGAGGGTCACCATTCATCATCTGTTCATTTAATTGACCATTCTGGGGCTTACAAAAACTACAAACATCCCAGAGAATGACATGGCTTACCTTAAATTCATCCAAGTAGCCCCTGCTTGCAGCCACTCCACAGGTGAAATATTTGCAAGAGTGACTTCGAGTACGTGACACATGGCCAGGAATTTGGTATATGTATTTTTTTCTATTCCTACCAGAAAAGATCAAAAACAATCTGCATTCACCTGAAATGAATGACAGTAAATATTTACAATCTTGCCCTAGGATTATGCTATCTCACCCTCTGCCATAATATAATCTAATGAGAACTCTCGACTGACTGTACATCTCAGAAAACATCACATTGGCCCACTCTACTTATAACACTATTCTAATCGGAGCAGATAACAAGATGGGGCAGGTACACCAGAGGCCATGGTAAGGCACATGAACTCCAGAGCATGGAAGGAAAACCCTCCAACCGTTCAGGGCCCCACCATGGCATTAACTATTTTAGATGTCTAATGGACTGGGGAGGGCCAGGACTTGGCCTCCAAAGTAAAAGACAAATATCATAACTTGCATCATGAAGAAGGAAGCATAGGCCTGATAGGATTCTTTGGGTTCTGAAGGAAGCATATTCCATACCTGGGAATATTACTCTAGCACATATGTCAGGTTTCCAGCTTTTAGTGACGGTCCAGAGCAGGAGAAGTTGTCAGCTTTTCACTGGAATCAGAGCAGGTAAGGGATGTACAGCGGGTCCAGGCTGTAGGTCAAGCAATTCTGTCTTTCAGGTCATATATCCCAGCAGACCTCATGGTAATAGAGATGAGAGAAGATGCCGTGTGCATTTGACAGCAGTACCAACAGGAGAATCATCACATAATCCACGGAGTTCTGGGCCACACCACCTTCCACAGAGATTAATTATGCACCTTTAAGAAATGGTCCCTGGCATACTACTGAGTTGTTGTAGAGAGGGAGTGTCTGACCAGGGGGACACCTAGTGTCCATGCAGTCAGAAATGCCCTTTATGAACTGGATGGGTCAGAACTACCAAGGCATAGGTTGGGCAGGTTCAGCAGTAACTCACTGGAATGTGAAATGGTATTTATGGGATTAAACATGGTTGGTAGCCCAGACCCACAAGTCATCCACCACTGTCACACAGAGACTGTCCCTCAGTACACACCTTTGGTCATATAGGCCTTTTAACTATACCTTTTAAGCAGCTGGAAGGAGAGAAAAAATCCTAAGCCTGGTTTGTAGATAGGTCATCTGAGTATGTGTACAAAGGGCCAAAAATGGATAGTGGCTACTCTACAGTCTTGCCCAGGACTGACCTTGAAATACAATGGTGAGGGAAGATCCTCCCAGCACACAAGGCTGCGGGCAGTAGAGGTGCTTGACCACTTGGTAAAAATGGCCCAAGGACAGACAATGTGTGGACTCATGGACAGTAGTGAATGACTTGGCCGATTGGTCAGGAGTTAGAAGAAGACAGAATAGAAGACGGGGGGGGGGGGATGCCAGGCCTAAGCAGAGACATGTGGATGTCTCTTTACATCTTTACATCACATGCCTATGCCCATCAGAGATGACCTGCTACAGAAGAGACACAAAACAACCACGCAGACAGAATGACCCAGCCAGCCTCTGCCAACAGCCACCCTATGGCAGACACGAGGGGCACATGGAAAGAATGGCCACGGTTGCAGGGATGGACGCTATGCATGGGTTGAACAGAATGACCTTTCTCTTACCAATTGTGATCTAGCTTCTGTGACAGCCTCCTGTCTACCCTGCCAACAGCAACAGCCAACACTGATTCCCTGGTGTGACACCATCCATAAAGGGGCCAACCACCCACTGGAGGCAAATTGATCACATGGGACCCCTTTCTCCATAAAAGGGGCAGCTATTCATATTCAGCAACAGATAAATATCCTGCATTTGGAGTTTTCCTTTCCTACCATAGGACTTCGGCCAGCACTACTGTCCAAAGTTACAGAGTATTTAATCCACTGGCAAAGCATCCCACATAACATCCTAACAGTCTAAGGAAGGCGTATTGCAGCACACCAGCTGTAGGAGAAGGAAGGGCCACGGAATCTGCTCCTCACATAATAAACTTGCCACACTCAGAGGCTGACAGCCTCATAGAATAAGAGAATATCCTGTGGAAAGCACAACTGAGGGGCCAAAGCACAAACCCCAGCTGGCAGAGTAGGGGCTGTCCTCCAGATGCAGTGTGCAGCTGAAATCAGTGATGCTTACAGGTGTACATTCTACCTACTGTGTCACCCCCTGTGTCCCCAGTAGCTGGAATACACAAGCCTGAGAACAAGTAGCACAACTGGGAATGGTCCCACACATTATTCCCAGGGTCCCACTTGGGGACTTTGTGCTTTCTGCTCCCACAACTTGGGACTCTGTGGTTTGACAGGTCCTGTTACCACAAAGGAAAAGCTTCCTCAAGGGAACACAGAAAAAGTCTCATTGAACAATAACCTACCACTTCTTCCTGAGCAATCTGGACTTCTCACCCCAAGAGACCAGCAGGCCAGAAGAGCCAGCATCCTTGCAGGGGTAATGACCCAGACTCTCAGCAGGTGGTAGGACTATGATGACACAATTACAGAGAAGGAATACATATGACACCCCGGTGATTTGCTTGGGTGATGCTTGGTACTCACCTCTTTGCCCTGTCCTTTTTTTTTTTAATTAAATCATAGCTGTGTACATTAATGCGGTTATGGGGTACAGTGTGCTGATTTTATATAAAATTTGAAATATTTTCATCAAACAGGTTAATATAGCCTTCATGGCATTTTCTTAGTTGTTGTGTTAAGACATTTATATGCTACATTTAGAAAGTTTCACATCTGCCCTTATAAGATGCACTATAGGCATGATCCCATCAATCACCCTCCCTTCACCCATCCTCCCTTCCCTCTCCTCTTTTCCCATATTCGTAGAATTGGGTTATAGCTTTCATATGAAAGCTATAAATTAGTTTCATAGTAGGATTGAGTACATTAAATACTTTTTCTTCCATTCTTGAGATACCTTGCTAAGAAGAATATTTTCCAGCTCCATCCATGTAAACATGAAGGAGATAAAGTCTCCATCTTTTGTTAAGGCTGCATAATATTCCATGGTATACATATACCACAATTTTCGTGGGTCGATGGGGACTTGGGCTTTTTCCATGACCTAGCAATTATGAATTGGGCTGCAACAAACATTCTGTTACAAATATCTTTGTTGTAGTTTGATTTTTGGTCTTCTGGATATATACCTAGTAAAGGAATTATAGGATCAAATAGCAGGTCTATTTTTAGTTCTCTAAGTATTCTCCAGATGTCTTTCCAAAGGAACATATTAGTTTGCATTCCAACCAGCAGTGTAGAAGTGTTCCCTTTTCTCCACATCCACGTCAGCATCTCTGGTTTTGGGATTTTGTGATATGGGCTAATCTTACTGGAGTTAGATGATATCTCAAAGTAGTTTTGATTTCTATTTCTCTGATGATTAAGGATGATGAGCATTTTTCATATATCTATAGGCCATGTGCCTGTCTTCCTCAGAGAAGTTTCTCTTCAAGCCCCTTGTCCACCCTGAGATGGGATCACCTGTTCCTTTCTTGCTAATACCTTGAGTTCTCTGTGGATTCTGGATTTTGGTTATTAAACCTTTGTTGGAGACATAACCTGAAAATATCTTCTCCCATTCTGCGGGCTGTCTGCTTGCTTAACTTACTGTGTTCTTGGCTGTGCAGAAGCTTTTTTGTTTGATCAGGTCACAGTAGTGTATTTTTGATGTTGCTTCAGTTGCCCTAGGGGTCCTACTCATAAAATTTTCACCTAGGTCGATTTCTTCAAGTGTTTTCCCTACACTTTCCTCTAGTATTTTTATAGTTTCATATCTTAAGTTTAAATATTTAATCCAATGAGTTAATATGTCACCATTAACTAGATGTAATGGTAAAAGGTGTGGGTCCAGTTTCAGTCTTCTACAGGTTGCCAGCCACTTCGCCCAGCACCATTTGTTAAATAGGGAATCTTTTCTCCACTCAATGTTTTTAACTGGCTTGTCAAAGATGAGATAACGGTAAGTAGCTGGGTTCATCTCTTGGTTCTCTATTCTGTCCCATATGTCTACCTCTCTGTTTTGGGGCAAGTACTATATGTTTTGATAACTATCGATTTATAGTATAGTCCAAGATCTGGTAGCATGATTCCTCCTGCTTTGTTTTTATTTCTGAGTAATGTCTTGGCTATTCAAGGATTTTTCTCATTCCATATAAAACAAAGTATTACTTTTTCAATATCTTTAAATTATGGAAGTGGAGCTTTAATAGGGATTACATTAAAATTATATATTGCTTTGGGTAGTATGGATATTTTATCAATGTTGATTCTTACCAGCCATTAGCATGGTATGTTTTCCCATTTGTTAACATTTTCAGCTATTTCTTTTCTTTCTTTCTTTTTTTTTTTTTTTTGAGACAGAGCCTCAAGCTATCCTCCTGGGTAGTGTGCCGTAGCATCACAGCTCACAGCAACCTCTAACTCCTGGGTTCAAGCGAGTCTTCTGCCTCAGCCTCCCAAGTAGCTAGGACCACAGGTGCCTGCCACAATGCCCAGCTATTTTTTGGTTGCAGGCGTCATTGTTGTTCTGGCAGGCCCGGGCTGGATTCGAACCCACCACCTTAGGTGTATGTGGCTGATGCCTTAGCCACTTGAGCCACAGGCACTGAGCCAGCTATTTCTTTCCTTAGAGTTTCATAGTTCTCTTTATAGAGATCTTTCACGTCCTTTGTTAGATAAACTCCCAAATATTTCATCTTCTTTGGCACTACGATGACCAGAATAGAGTCTTTGACTGTTTTTTCAGCTTGACTGTTGTTGGTATATATAAAGGCTACGGATTTATGAGTGTTGATTTTGTAACCTGAGACACTGCTATATTCCTCGATCACCTCTAAGAGTTTTGTAGTATAATCCCTGGTATTATGTTAGGGATTATAACATCCCTAATTATAACATATAACATATATGATAACATTATAACATATATATTATAACATCATGTAATACAATCATGTCATCTGCAAAGAGTGAAAGTTTAATCTCTTCTGGCCCTATATGGATACCCTTGATCGCCTTTTCTTCCCTAATTGCAATGGCAAAAACTTCCATTACAATGATAAAGAGCAATGGAGACAATGGGCAACCTTACCTGGTCCCTGACCTGAGTGGAAATGATTTCAATTTAACTCCATTCAATACAATATTGGCTGTGGGTTTGCTGTAGATGGTCTCTGCTGTAGATCAGTTTGAGAAATGTACCTTCTATACCAATTTTCTTTAAGTGTTCTGATCATGAAGGGATGCTGAATATTATCAAAAGCTTTTTCTGCATCAATTGAGAGAATCATATGGTCTTTGTTTTTTAATTTGTTTATATGCTGAATTATATTTATAGATTTATGTATTTTGAACCACCCTTGAGACCCTGGGATAAAACCCACTTGGTCACGGTGTATAATTTGTTTGATGTGTTGCTAGATTCTGTTTGTTAGGATCTTGTTGAATATTTTCACATCAGTATTCATTAGTTATATTGGTCTATAATTTTCTTTTCTTGTTGGGTCTTTTCCTGGTTTGGGAATCAAGGTGATGTTTGCGTCATAGAATGTATTGGGTAGTATTCTTTCTTCTTCTATATTTTGGAAAAGCTTAAGTAATATAGGTACAAGTTCCTCCTTAAAGGTTTGGTAGAATTCTGACGTGAAGCCATCTGGTCCTGGGCTTTTCTTTTTAGGGAAATTTTGTATAGTTGATGGTATTTCAGAACTTGATATAGGCCTATTCAACATTTCTACATGATTCTAGCTAAGTCTTGGAAGGTGGCATGCTTCCAAGTATTGGTCACTTTCCTTCAGATTTTCATATTTCTGAGAATAACGTTTCTTGTAATATTCATTAAAATTTTTTGAATTTCTGAAGAGTCTGTTATTTCATCATTACCATTTATGATTGATGAAATTCAAGACTTTATTCTTTTTTTTCTGGTTAGTTTAGCCAAAGGTTTATCTATTTTATTGACCTTTTCAAAAAAACCAACTTTTTGATTTATTGATATGTTGTATACTTCTTTGTTTTTAATTTCATTTAATTCTACTCTAGGTTATTTCTTTTCTTCTTCTAGGTTTAAAATTGGAATGTTTTTCCTTTTCCAGCTGCTTGAGATGTCCCATTAAGTTCTTAACTTTCTCTCTTTCCATTCTCTTGAGGAAGGCTCATAGTGCTATAAATTTCCCTCTTAGTACTGCCTTTGTGGTTCTGATAATCCCAGAGGTTCTGATAATTCATGTCTTCATTATCATTTTGTTCCAAAAACTTGGTAATTTCCTTCTT
>CAUYQV010076762.1:0-10022 GCA_963574575.1 Galagoides demidoff
TCATTGTTGTTTGGCGGCCTGGGCTGGGGATTTGAACCCGCCACCTTAGGTGTACGTGGCTGGCGCCTTAGCCGATTGAGCCACAGGCGTTATACGTCTTTCCATGTACTTATGAGACTTCTGTTCATGTCTTTGGTTCACGTCTTTAATCAGCTTTTTCATTTTCTTCTAGTAAGAGTTCTTTGTACATTTTGTATAACAATATTTCTGCAGATATGCCTTTCACAAAGATTTTCTGGGAGGCTGTGACAACTCCTTCTTCTTCCTCCTCCTCCTCTTCTTCTTCTTCATCTATGTATTTTTTCAGAGCATAATTTGTTAATTTTAACGAAGTCCCGTCCAGTTTATCACTTACTACTTTCACGGGCACACCTTCAGCATTGTACCTAAAAGGTCATTGCCACACACAAGGTCATTTAGATTTTCTCCTACGTCATCATCTTTTAGTTACACCACTTTATGTCTCATGCTTAGGTCTATGATCCACATTGATTTAATTTTTGTGAAGAGCGTACAGTCTGTGTGTAGACTCATTTTTTTGCATGTGGATGTTTAGTTGTTCCAGGACCATTTGTTGAAAAGGCCATCTTTGCTCTGTTGCATTGCCTTTGTTCCTGTTTCAAAGATGAGTTGACTGTATTTATGTGGGTCTATTTCTGGGCTCTCTGTTCTGTTCCATTTATACTGCTTAGTGTCCTCTGAGCTTTCTGGGTGTATGGCTTGGTGTCTGACTTTAATTTGGAGTCAATTCTCAGTCATTATTTCTTCAAAGGTTTCTTCTGTTTCTTTCTCTCTTTCTTCTCCTTCTGGTATTCCCATAAGGCATAAGTTATATTTTTTGTAGTTGCCCCACAGGTCTTAGATATTCTGTTCAGTTGGGTTTAGGTCCCCCCCTCCCCAGTCTTTGTTCTGTTCACTTTTCCATTTTGGAAATGTCCATTGACATATTCTCAAGCACAGAGATTCTTTCCTCAGCCATGTCTAGTCTGGTAATGAATCCATCAAAGGCATTCTTCATTTCTGTTATAGTGTTTTTTAATCTCTAGAATTTCTGGGGTGGGGGGGTTCTTAGAATTTCCATCTCTCTGCTTACACTGTTCATCTGTTCTTATATGCTGTGTATTTCATCATTTAGTGTTCTTAGCATATTTGTCACAATTTATTTTTACATTTATCACAATTATTTATATTCTTTGTCTGATAATGCCAATATCCCTGCTATATAAGTCATGCTTGCTCTGTCTTTTCAAAGTGGTCTTGCTTTTTGTGTGTTATTTTTGATAGCCCTATATGCTATTCTCAACAGCTCAGTATGATACACTAGGTAGAAGGCTCTGCTATTAGGTTTTTAGTAACATGGTGGTAAGGTTTGGGGGCGGGGCGGGAACAATTCTTTCATCCTGTGATTGGCCTGTCTTTAGTGAGCCTGTGCCCCTGAACTGTTGACTTCATGAGTGCTTCTCCCCATTTAGGTGGGGCAAGCTGGCTAGAGAGAATGGAAGCTAAGTATGTTCCTTCCCCCAGGTAGAGTAGGCGCTGGTGAAATGCATTCTACTGAGGGTAGGCCTTGTTAAGAAAAACAGATTGCTCTGGTATATGTCGACTTGTTCCCTTTCTTCACCCTTGACTCTTTGAGAGCCTAGTTGAACTCCTACAGGTTAAATTCACAAATATGCACCCCTCCCTCCATGACTGACTCCTCCTAGAGTTTTTAATTCTTAGACATGTCCATGCTGAGGCTTCAGAATTTGTCAATTTGTTTTTAGGTTTCTCTGCCTGACACTGCTTCTCACAGAGATGTTTGCACATGGGTTTTTGCCTGTCACCATTCTGGGGTCAGTGGTTTGTCTTGTGACATTGTTCTTTGGGAAATCTATGAAGAGTTGTTGATTTTTCTGTTTGTTTGGCTTCTTGCTTATTGTTGGGACTGAGTAAAGATATTCACACTCCTCGCATGTGGGGTGAGTAATTCCCCTGTTGTTTTTATTGTGCTTTTTACCTTTGGATTTGATATCCAGCATTCTCATTGTATGTAACCCACACATTTTCCCCAGATTAACCTACTAGTACCATTGCCACTCCCAGAATTGGCAAAAAAAAGTTTTTTTTTATAATCTGAACATTTATCTTTTTTTTTTTTTTTTGAGACAGTGTCTCACTATGTCACCTCGGTAGAGTTCTGTGGCATCATAGCTCACAGCAACCTCAAACTCTTGTGCTTAAGCGATTCTCTTGCCTCAGCCTCCCAAGTAGCTGAGACTACAGGTGCCCACCACAACACCCAGCGTTGTTGTGGTTTGTCATTGTTGTTTAGCTGACCTGGGCCGGCTTTGAACCCACCAGCCTGGGTGTATATAGCTGGCACTGTCATGGCTGTGCTACAGGTGCTGAGCCTGAACATTTATATTTTTGGTTAAATATCATCAGAATACCATGACTATTGGGAAAATACTGCATATGGCATCTTTTTTTCCCCATGGAGTTATCAATGCGAGGAAAAAAAACAAAGTACTTAACCATTTTTTCTGTTCATTGGCACTAAATACAGTCCATCTCTTTAAACATTGTATTAGCCTCTGGGGCCCATAATGAAGTTAATTCTATTCTCAACTATTTTGAAAAGCAGTTTGTTAAGCAGAAGAAAACTGAGCTGTGGATTAAAGCTTCTAATGCGACACTGGAGACACATAGAACCTTATCCAGATAATACAGAATATTAATGTATTTAAATTTTATTAAACATGTCAGTAGGCACAATTTCATAGTCCTATGATATCTAATTTCAGTGCCTTTAACAAAACAGTTATGTCTCTTGTTTTTGTCCTTTTTGGGTGTGTTTGTAGCTTAGCACATAGACATCATTTTCTCTATTTTAAAATATTCAGACACCTGCAATAACACGGAGTCACAAAGCTCTTTTATACCAAGTTATTCATCCTTCAGCTTGTTTTTATTATAGGTCTATGGAAGATTTTCACCCTCAGCCCTATTCTTTTAGCAGTTAATTAAAATATTCTTGCAATTGAAATGCACTGTATAGTCCCTATAAATTAAGTGGTGTGAAATATTGTGGTTTTCTTAGAGTAGCTAGGATTCTACTGATTTTTTTTTAAATCCCACTGTGTCGTTCTTGCTGCAATTTAGAAAAATTGCTGATGCGTCAATGAATGCAAATTGTATCGGCTTCTATAATTTAAGCTTAAAATCCAGATCCAACCATGGAGCTTTGTGTTTTCATGAGCTGCAAGTTAAAATACTAGGTTCACTTTTCATTTACCTAATGTTCCCCCGTAATAAAGACGTGTCTATTAAGGACATCTGTTACAATTTGGTAACCTCTAATTTTAATGGGAAATAATAGAGTTCATGTCTCTAAGATTAGAGGTTATGGACTAGGTCTTTACACGGGTTTGGCATCTTTGATATAATGTTCTGCCAGCCAACTTAATCTATTCACAAGAGGCCCAAAGTCTTGGTTCTGCCAGCCAAAAAGAAAGAAAGAAAGAAAGGAAAAAACTTTTCTATCTTGTCACTTTGATCATTGCCTTGTCGAATATCTGTCACCACCTGCTAGAAAATAATATTTTGCTTTTCTTGTTAAAAAGCACGTACATAAAGAGATGAGAACCCAATGAATAATTACACAGTAAAATGTACTCTGCCAGCTGATGATGAAGGGGAGGAAAAAGGCAGAAAAGAGTGTAAGAGTAGAGAAGAAAGTCTCTGAAGTTCGGTACGGTCCCCAAGGCTCTCACTGGAGCCCATGGCCTCCCACTGATGTTTAAGTTTTCAATATTTTTCTCTTGGTAGGCAGTGGGGGACGGGGGTGAGAGGCAGACAAAGCCTTTGCCCTCCTCTTTTCTCTCTTAAACTGACAACCTACAGATATTAAAGAGACTGCATCTAAGAAGACAATTATATCTGCCAACTTCAGCAATTGTAACAATGAAAACCTATTTTTTTTATTCAAGCCAAACTTCAGCATTCCTTTTGAATCCAAGTCTTTAATAGCACTTATGACTCTCACAGGTATTTATTTTAGCTGAATATCTCACATTTACTATGCCAAAAACAATCCCGAGTAAAAAAAGAGTCCTGTCACTTTATTCAGATTTCAACAAAAAGCACCCAAGCCAGTAAATCACTAAATGGAACTACCAGCTTCCTATGACACGCATGAATAATGTCTTAGCAGGCAGCCCACCGGAAAGATTAGAAAGGGAGGGAATAAAACCCTGTAAAAGTATGCCTACGCGCGCTGAGCCCAGAACTCTATCAAAATCGATTTCTCCATTTGACATCTGAGTATTTTAAAATGTTCTAACAGGAAGCAACAGGATCAAATTTCTCTCCAACTTGCTTTCTGCATAAAGGAAGAATTATGGCAACTGAACCGACCAGGTTTTAAGTATCATTGGAAGTCCAGTGTCAACTCAAGGACAACTTGATGGAAGAAAAACAAACATGAAGGCAAAACTTCCATGTTGAGCACCCGGACTGACAAAAATTGGGCAAGTCACGTTTCACCTTAATGCGTTTTTTGCTTTAGTTGGAGAGGTGTCCTTGATCCAGTTTTGTATTGGAGCATAAAAGGGGAGGGTGAACTATCCACGAAGATGACCCCAGGTAAGATAGTAATAAGATTATGGAACTTCCAATACGTGTGCTGAGTTGATGTATTTCACCATGGTCAGTCTTCTGATAATTGTCCCTATGAGCTTATTCATCAAAACCCCAAGAGAGTCCCATTTACTCTTTGTTCTGTATATTCCATTTGAAGAGAAAAGAGTGTCATTTAAATGCATTTAAATGTGTTCTTTTTACTCTTTATCCATACTGTGCTTTTCAGGTACCTTTTCTCTCCAAATATGACGAATGTAGAGTTAACTCCTTACATGTTGCCATCAGATTTAGAAGTGGCTGCCCATCATATGTATACACGAACATCCCATTTCGTGTTTTGTTTACCTCAAAAACATTTGTATCTTAAATTAATTGTCCCCTACCCAAATGAGAAAGAAACTTTCAGATCCTAGGAAAGAAATGAAATGAATTTTTCGATAGCATAGCTAATCAGACACATTTGTATTAGATTTGCAAGTATTTTATTTCTTGAAGTATTCTTAACCCCTCCTCCCATCTGTGTTTTGCTGAGTTTATTTAAAAATGATTTAATAGTTTAAAAAAAAAAAACCCAGGGCTTTCATAGTTTACTAATTAGCATTTTTTTTCAATTTTTTTGGCCAAGGCTGGGTTTGAACCCACCACCTCCAGTATATGGGGCCAGCACCCTATTCCTTTGAGCCACAGGCGCCACCCTTATTAGCATTCTTATTTTGGATGTGTGGAAGACTTGATCTATCCTTTTTTAATTAGTAATGATGGAGGATTTTAAAATTAAAAATAAAGAAGAAAGCTCGGGCATCCTTTTTTTGCAGGCTCATGTCTCTCTTTTGGTGATTTATAGGTTAATCAATCATCAATAGAATTAAGGGCCATTTATTCTAAACAAATTGCTTATGGCTGCAGCAAATTGTGTTTTGAGATTTAGTGATAAAGACTATAAATTGCCAGTCATGTTATTAGACATATAAATCAGAGAGTTACTGAGAATTGATTAGCTGACTCCAATTTTTCTGAACACGTTGTTGTTACTCTAGTTTATTATTTTTCTTTTCTAGGTCACAGCAGGTCAACTCTACACTAAGTGAAGGAATGTGCATTTATAATGTATAAGGCAAATACTCAAGAGTTTTTCATTTTTTGTTTGTTTTCATTTCTATACACATTCCTTGAGACCAAGAAAGCAAGATTTTTACATTTATGTGACTATTGTAGTGTTGTTGGTTTGTTTGTTTTTTAGTTTATTTTGTTTTGTGTTTTTTTATTTACTTTCTGCCATGGTGTGAATTCTGCCCCAAATTCCCAAAATTCGGATGTCGAAATCTTAATATTTCAATGTGGTGGCCATAGGAGGAGGGGGCTCTGGGAGGTGGTTACATGGTGAGGGCAGGACACTCATGAACAGGTTTTGTGCTCTTAAAAAAAAAGTGCTCCTTTTATCGTGTGATGTTATGATGAAAAGTCACCATGTACTGAGCAGGCCCTCTCTACACCTGACCCTGCAGACAGCCTGTTCTCAGCCTTCCAAGACCCAGAACCATCTACGGTTTGCAAACCATCCAGTCTATGGTACTTGTTACAGTGGCCCACACAGACTAAGCCACCATTGGAGTGCAATTATTCCAAATATAAAAACTAGTATTTTTTAAATTGCAAAACATTTTTCGAGTGTAGTGATGAAGCCATGTTGTAACAATCTCGTAATGAACACAGCCTCTTTCTTCTCCTTCAGCATTTTCCTAAGATCCCAAATACATAATCTACTAGAGAAATCCAAAAAAGGTAAGTAAGCCTGCCCTACATGTATTTTGTTGTAATGGCATTTGCATGCTCATAAGGCATTATTTAAACAATCGGTAACTTTCTAGATGAGTTGTTAGTGTAGGAAATTATTCTGGGTACAGATTTTCAGTTCTGAAATAGTAGGCTACTTTTCCTGACACTTGTCTTTTTCTATCTCAGTACACCCCATGCGAAGTTACTCGATATCCTTACATGGAGCTTTCATTTTATTATTGCTGGGATGGAAATTTTCAATGGCTTCTCCATTATATGTAGTATAATTGTCAAGAATTTCTTTTTTCTCTTGGCTTGGCTCCTGTAGCACAGTGATTACGGTGCCAGCCACATGCACTGAGGCTGGCAGGTTGAGCCCACCCCAGGCCTGCTAAACAACAACAACAACTGCAACAAAAAATAGTCAGGCCTTGTGGTGGGTGCCTGTAGTCCCAGCTACTTGGGAGGCTGAGGCAAGAGAATTGTTTAAGCCCAAGCATTTGATGTTGCTGTGAGCTATGACGCCATGGCACTCTACCGAGGGTGACACAGTGAGATTCTGTCTCAAAAAAAAAAAAAATTTCTTTTTTCTCAAACTAGTCTTCACAAACTCGATTACCCAGTTACAGTTCCAAAAGGTGTCTGTTACTTAAACACCCTCCTGCCTGACCTTCTGCTCCTGTCCCCATTCCCTGTGACAGTGCTTGGCACCTCTACCTGTTAGTCCACATTCACCCATCACCAGCTCACAGACAACCTTACTAGAGGTTTTCCCCCAATCTCTTGGAAAGCATTGCAAATTAAGTCAGCTTATGTAGTTTATTAATTTAGACTTCTATTCATGCATTTATCTACTATATTCTACTTTTTCAATTTCTACTCCAAAGTGGATATACCTTCCTATAACCTATAACTGGCATAAAGTAAATTTTAATAAACTGTTGATCATTCATAGGCTTTATTATTATTATTATTATTATTATTATTATTATTATTATTATTATTGAGACAGAGCCTCATTCTGTTGCCAAAGCCTAAAGTGCCCTGGCCTCAGCCCAGCTCACAGCCACCTTAAAGTCCTGGGTTGGGTTTAAGTGATCCCCCTTTCTCAGCCTCATATGTAGGTGGGACTACAGGTGCCCACAACAACATACCGCTATTTTTTCTATTTTTAATAGAGACGGGATTTCGCTCTTACTCAGGCTGGTCTCCATCTTCCCAGCTCAAGCAATCTTCCCACTTTGGCCTCTCAGAGGGCTAGGATTACAGGCATGAACCACCAAGGCCTGGCCTCATTCATACTTTTACTCAGCATTTTAGAGATAATGTACTTTGTTTTTTGTTTTTTGTTTTCTTCAGATACAGAGTCTCACTTTGTCACCCTCAGTAGAGTGCTGTGGTGTCACAGCTCACAGTATCCTCCAGCTCTTGGGCTTAGGTGATTCTCTTGCCTCAGCCTCTTGACTAGCTGGGAATACAGGTACCCACCACAACACCCAACTGTTTTTTTTGTTGCAGTTTAGCAAAGGTCAGGTTCGAATCCCCTACCCTTGGTATATGGGGCCGGTGCCCTAACCACTGAGCAACAGGCACTGCCCCAAGATAATGTACTTTGTAGTAGAGATAAGTGTTATGAATAAATCACTTGCTAACAATCTATAATACCCAATGACTAAATGATTTCATTAACCTAGCAACAAACATAACTGCAAATTAAAAACTAATTTAAAATATCTTCCAAAATTTCACATTCTTATCAGATCCATAAATTTGAGATCTTGGAAAGTAAAAAAAGGGGCTGATAAGAGGTGAAGGAATTCAGAATATGCCACCCAAAATATGCATCTTTGACATGAAAATTATTTTGTGCTTAAGGCAAAAAAAGAAGTAAACACAAGAAAAACTCTCTGCCTTCCCCCTCTCTACTAAGAAAGGCAGGAAAATTCTTAAACAGTGGAGATACGTAACTCTAGAACCTAATCAGCCAGAGGTACCTGCATAACAAGATTTAGTAACTAGTCCTTATCTGCCGTACAGCCTTCCCACAATTTGCCATCTTAGAAACTCCAAGTTCTTATCCTTCATCTTATCACTTTTCCACATAGTTATTTTTCTTGGCTAAGATGCTATTATAGGAGCAAAAGTGTGTGTGTGTGTGTTTTCTCTTGGCCCTTCTAGAGGTTTGCTGAAAAATCATCTCACAAAAAGCAAATTAATTAGAGAAAGGGCATACAATTTTATTTAATTTGTTACATGGAAGCCATCAGAATAAAGACTCAAACATGCCAGGGAAATTGTCCATTTTTAACCTTAGGTTCACCAAACTGTGTTAGCTGTGTAGAAATATGATTGAATAAACAAACAAAAAAAAAAGCATGATGGAATTCAAGTCCTGTCTGCCTATAGCCTCTCTGAGAATGCTTGTGGCTGTAGGGCAGGGTCCTCTCCAAAATTAGGGCCTTATGGCCTACTGTCAAAGTAGGTCCAATAAATAACTTCTTTATCATCAGTTTTTACACAGAATATTTTTACAATAGATGCCACAATGGCTGGGTTTAGAGAAAAGATTTTCTAGTTTCTATGAACTGCCTTGGAGAAGAGGGTTTCTGCTTTTATGGCTAGCCTGGAAGCGGGATGGCCAAGTCAGACGGAGAATGGGGCTGAGAGGCAGAAAAGAAGAAGAAAATCAGAGAATAACTTTTGCTTCTGAGGGTGCTGCTGAGGTACTACTGGGGGTATGGTTTTCTGGAAGTTCAAGTTCTAACCACTCCTTTGTGCATTACTCTGCACTGAATGTTCCATTGTATGTGCACAAGGCACAGTGCACATGCTCACAACCTGCTGTTTGTTTTTCTCTTTTGGATCTGTCTTTTGTCAGTCTAATTTGCAGAACTCCAGCCAATGAAAAATGGGGAGAGGAAAAAATAATTCATTTTTCTCCCTTGAGGGGGAAAGGAGTTCTCTGCTTTACTGATGGACCATCACCGAGCTACACTGGTGGGGCAGTAAAAATATAGAAGTTAAGATGAGAACCTTAGGAGCCAGGAAATCCTAGGTTCAAATTTCAGCAATTGCCTACTGTCTATATTATGATAGAAAACGCTAGCAGTTATCTGATGGCGTGTAATAATTTGTAGCTTAAATTTTGCAACAAATAATCAGGACTTGGTCCCTTAATTCTCCAAATATATCAGGAACTCACACTTTCAAGGAAATACACAATTTTTGAGCAAAGATACAGAGAGGAAGGCTAGCACTGTTTCTAACCTATTCACTGGGTGTTTAATTATCATAAATGTCTTAACTTGTACTTTTACAGGCAAACTGAAGTTTAGAAATATATACTCCTTAGTTCTGTCACAACTATAAATATAAGGGAACTATTTCAACATTCGGAGAAAGGAGTTGTTGGCTGCTTTTGTTTGACCCAGTATTAGCTATTATAATTGCTTTAATTACTCTGACCTCTCTCCTTTGACTATATAGAAATGTGCAAAGGAAACATCCAACTTTATGTATTCCTAAAGATTTTTTTTTTTTTTTTTGAGACAGAGCCACAAGCTATCCCCCTGGGTAGAGTGCCATGGCATCACAGCTCACAGCAACCTCCAACTCCTGGGCTC
>CAUYQV010076763.1:0-11723 GCA_963574575.1 Galagoides demidoff
CAAAGCTTCTGGATCTCTCTGGTCAGGAGCACTGGCCATAGAGGGAGCAGGTGGACAGTTTCCACATTTTTGTGCTGAGTGTGGCCTCTCTTTCTTGAGTTAAAACCACAGACTTATTTCTTTCTGTTTAGTTTTTGTAACACTAAGAAAGAATATTCCTTGCACACCCAGGTATTAGTTTGTCAATATCTGCACCCAGGTCCCTATCATTGCGACTATAAATCACATATGCATTTTAGTGCAAGATGGGAAAACACTGGCATTTTCAACTCTGGTTGAGTTGAGGTATAAAAATATAAGTTTAAATCATAAAATTTCGTGCACCGTTTAGGAAAATTAATTCCTGATTTCACATCTCTCTTGAACACATGGACTTTATGAGTAAATTTATGTGGGGAAGTGTTTTTTAAAGTAACTGAATCCCTTGAAGACTGGCCATAATTTTAAATGTTTGTTTTAATGGTTGAACATGGCCAGAGCCAAAGCAAATTAGACAGTAGCCCTAATGGTAGAATAGCTGGGGAGGCACAGGAGATAAAGTATGTCTGCTCCAAATGAGAAATCAATAGATCTTGTGGGGGCAACCTTCTTAAGGTATCTTGTCAATAATTAATGGCAAGCACTAGTTTTCCTGGCCTTTGCAACTTCTCTTTGAAAGATGGGAGACCAGGCCGGCATTCCTTGAATGTTTTATCCTACCCACCCTCCTGTCTGGGCTTCTTCTCAGGTCCTGGTTTTCTGTCCTCAAAATAGTGTTGTGCTTTATTAAGATAAAAATATTAAAACATGGTATTATAAGACTCGACCTGGGACTTAACTAAATGCAAATTTCGCTTTGCATGAAATATTGGTTTTGTTGTAATCCTCACACTCTATTATTGATTTGTTTCAAGCAGAAGAAAGAGAATGAAACATTTTTTATTGCATTGTTGTAAGTTATCCTATCTCAGCAGATATTCTAACTCCATGAAATATCCATGTTACAATTTGATGTCGCAATTGTATGAAGTTCACAAGGGAAAATAAAGCTCTTTATTTTCTCATTTAAAACAGGAGCAGCAAAACTCTGGGAGGAGGAACACTTTTAATTCCAGAGTTTATTTTAACAAGTGCTTTAAAATGTCAGGATCAGACCAGTGGGAACCAACTCTAACTCAATCAGGGAAAAGCCAGAGAAAACTCATAGGGCTGATTTGTGTGTTTTAGGAGTCACTGTGACTTTTCCAAAACATTATGGAGAAAAAAAAAAAAAAAACTATAAGAACACAATGAAGAGGAGTAGAGAACAGGGGTTGGGCATTTTACCACCTGCAAAGGCTTAAGCACAGCCTTTAAATATAATCAGTTAGGAACGTCCCCACCCTACCTTTTATAATTTTAATTTAAGAGTTCACCAAAGCTTTATTTAAAAGCAAAACCTACTGAGATTTAGTTTGGATAGATGGATAACTTTTGGAAACAAGGATTCACAATTATTTTTCACTGTAGCTCCAATACACTGAGGACTCATTAGCCTAAATAAAATGCAGTGATGATAATGAATGAATATTGTTAGGGTTGCTAACAATACCACAGTGTGTAGCAGGGAAAGAATTAAGAGGAATAATATATTTTTCTTTTCTTTTTTACATTTCAAATGTTGGTAGAAAAATATTAATATCGTCTTATAATTTGGGGCATTTTTTTAAATGTCATTAGCAAGACTGTTAAGTAGATTGATAATGTGAAATGCATCTCATGGTTCCTAGAAGACATAGGATTTAAGATTGCTTATGAGTATATGCACTGAAAGAAGTTTTGTTGTTTGTAATTCTGCAGAGAATTTAGAGTACCTTTTAGTCAATTTAGTTTTGCCATTTTATTTTGCTGTGTTTATTTTGCTCCAGGACTTTTTTTTCCTATTACTTATCCTTTTGGTTGCTATTCTGAACTATGTAATAAATTACATCGTCTTTATTTCTTAAATGAGACTACTGTGGTAAAGGGGAAGGCTAGGTTGGTGATTTATAATGTTTATTTCTCATTTCATTCTTCTATTAATATAAAATTGTATATTTCTCAATTAAAAAAACATATAGTTCTGCATGTGTATGCATTTTTAAGTATAGGATTTTTTTCTGTTAATGACATAAAACCACATTATGAATGAATAGTTATCCTGGTCATGAAATGTAAATAAAATGACTAATATATTGAAAAGAGCTACTGTTCTATTCTATTTTCACTCAGGGCCCTCAGCATGCACTGGGTCCAGTGACACTTGGCCTGTGGATGAATGAACTCAGACTCTTGCCCAATGTCTTCCACAGGTGAAAATCGAAAATGAGAGAAAAGGCAAGAATGTCACTGAGGAGTAATCAGGAGAGCTGCATACTTGGAACAGGGACATCTCTGTGCAGCTCTGAGAGGTCATTACTCTGGGATTCAATTTTCTCCCTTATAAAACAAGGGAATTAAATTTAATGGTTTCTGAGGTCTTTTCTCTTTCTACAATTCTGATCTTCTATTTAATATTCACTGTTTTCAACATTATTCAGCTATAGAGAATAAGTAGTGACATACTAATGTCTTAGAGGATCTCACAGAGTACATGGATTGGAAATTTTGTAAATTTTGACACAAGTTAAGAGAGAGCAAATGAAATGAAAAACATTGGTCTAAATGTCAAAGTCAAATAAAAACAAAGTACAAAGCTAGATTTTACTCTATTAGATGCATTGGTTTGATTCTTCCTTATCTGCATTGGTAGTGATGCTATTTGATGTTAGTAATAAGAAGTGAAATCAAATGCCATCAGTTCAGGTAAGTGTCATATTTTTGTTACAGTGAACTCTAAATAGTTCAGATAGAAAAGGGATGAAGAAAGCAGTGGTGACAATTTCTATAAAGAAAAGCTATTTATACAGCATTTGTTTAAATAGAATATAACTCTAAATAAAGAAGTGTAACTGCCACACAAATAGTTATTATAGTTATTAGAATGTAAGAGAAGAGACTAAGTCTCACAAAACATAAAATAAAGTCCACAAGTGGAAATCTCACAAACCAAGACTGGTGATCATGTCACCAGATAGGGGACTATTGTAATAACCCACGGTAGTGAGAACAATGGATACTGGAGTCGGATTTTGACAATGAAGATAATAAGAGCCACCATTTATCAGTGTTTGAGTGTTAGATACTTCTCTGAATGTTCTCTCTCTCTCTCCCTCTATATATATGTGTTTTATATATATATATGTGTGTGTGTGTGTATATATATATATATATATATCACATATATAAAACATATATATGTGTTAATTAGAGTTTTAAAAACCATGACTAACTCTCTAACCTCAACTGCAAAATGAAGATGCAGTTGAATCTTCATCTTCATCAGAAGTGAATGGCTCCTTAACCTTTACTGTACTCTGTCTTTTCAAGCACAGAGGATCAAAAGGAATGTGGTTGAAAAATGGCAGGAAGAGAGAAGAAGGAAGGGGTAAAAATGCCCATAATGGGTACAATGTTCACTATTTAGGTATGGGCACACTTATAACTTAGATTCAAGCTGCACAGAAACAATTTCTGTAGCCAAAACATTTGTACTCCCATCATATTCTGGAAAAAACAATCTGGAGCTGAAAACAGTAAGCCTTGGTGGGCACACATTCCTTATTGATTGCACTTGGTGACATGTAGAGCCACACTGAGCAAAGTATGAAATCTCTCTTTCAAAAATCTGCCTAGTAATTATACACACACACATATGCACATTATACCTCATCAGTCTCACTGTGGTTCCATAAACACTTCACTGAAATGGCAAAATTGCTCATAAGTTGTTCAGTAATACTGTGTTTTTCAGAAATTGAGTGTCTGAGATAGAAGGTTAAACATCTGAAGTCAAACAGGTTTAAGCCTCAGTTTTACAGTTACAAATCCATAAGAATTCAGGAAGAAAGGGAATGAATGAAAAAAATTAGTACCAACCTGCAGATTTATTTGTTTTGGCCAAAAACAATGAATCCAAGACCTTTTCCTGATTCACTTTTACAAAGTTCATAGTTCCCACCACGTAAATGCCAGTCTGACTTGGGTTTTGATACTGAGGACTCCACTGATACTCATAAACCTTACTTTTAATTAGCGAATCAGTGAAGTTCAGAGATGGGCAATTTAGAATCATCCTGGAGTTCTTTGGAAGTCTAGGCAATGTAACAGTATATGACTATTGTGAAAATAAATTATGCCTCCTGCTATTGAAACTAGATGATACTCCTGGCGTTCGTCATGCAAATATGGAATTCGGAATTAGAAGTCAGAGTTGTCCTTTTTTTTTTTTTTAACCTCTAGGAAGAATGAAGTGTTAACTGTCTAAATCAATCCATTAAATGTCAACAACTGGCTCAAAATGGCCTATCATGTAGTTAAGTGTGTGAGGGGAGCCCTGAATAAGGTAAAGAAATGGAATAGGTGCATTAAAATGTTTTATGTATGAGAAAGAACAATTTGAGTCAGTCATCATAGATAAGTATGCTTTTAACACTTAAATTCTGAAATCGTGGACTAGCTAAATAATATAAGCTGACTTTGTTTTTGAGTTGGGCAGACTTCTTCTAACGGAATTGCTGGACATCTCTTTGAGTCCATACTAATTAATTAGAATTAGGTTAGAAATAAAAAACGAGGCTTAGCTCCTTCAGGTCTTTCAATTACTCTCCTTAATAAAAATAGTGCTCCAGGTCCTTGGGAACCGCGCTGTTTCAGTCGGTCTGAGAAATGAAGAGCATGTGTTCCCGAGGGCCACTGATAAACCAGCACTGGAATTCTGAAAGACTAAGATTATCCCCAAGAGGGTTTTATGAAATTCATAATGTACAGTTAAATGATAGTCCAGTTATCAGATATTTCATACCTCTGGATGTTCAGTTGTAGTTTCAAATGCCAGGTGTCAGAGTAGACTTAGGAGAATCCAAGTGACCCTTAATGTTTCATGGTTTAGTTTAAGTTTTCTTCACTGTGTTGATAAACAGGGGCCAGTTCACTGTCCCTTAGACCGTTGGAAGGCCGGACTGCAGACCCCGGGACTAGTCGGCTGCTAAGCAGGATAGGCAGCGGTGGCAAAAACACCCTGCGGGCCAGATAAATGTCCTAGGCCGGCTGCATGTGGCCCGCAGGCCGTAGTTTGAAGACGCCTGATATAGGGATAGGATCCCTCCAAGTCCATAAATAGATGTTTCTAGAACTCTGAAGGGTCATGTTTAGTAAGGCAAGAACATAATGCTGGAGTTTCAAGGTAAGTTCCAGAACAAAGATGTACAAACATAAGCAAGTGCCTAGAACTGTGTTTACCTTGTAAATGAGAAGAAGGGAAGTCTCACAAAGGAGTGTGTCCCACTCTCATTTAGGATTTTGCAGAGAGTCCCCATAGCAGACTGAGAAGCAGTGGACACAGGCAAGGAGAAAAACCATACACCCTGTTTAATGTTATTGCATAGGCCAAGCAGAAAATGCTTCCACAAGGATGGAGTGATAACTTTGTGAAGATGAAGGTTACAAAGCTCAGAGAATTGTAGCTTTGGCAACATGCACACTGACGATGCCCTGGGCAAGAAAGGGAAGCCAGACATGTGTAAATTCTAGAGAGGAGAAGAACTGGGGATAAATGAGAATGGAGACCATCGTGCAACTAAAATTTTAAAGAATTTTTCTTTGTGATAAAGAGCAGAGAAATGGAGTTGGGAATGGAAAAAGAACCCAAGGACAGCTTTGAAAATTAGGTTAAATAATTGTTAAGATTGGGAAGATTACTGCATGTGGATTTGTTGATAAAATAACGGACTAAGGAAGGGGACATGATGACGTAAGAGATGAGAAAAGAAAATTGCTGGGATGAATCACAGGATGGGGCCGTGAAGAATCTATCCAGCACATAAATGAAGGTCTTGACACTAAATGCAAACTGTAGAGTAATGTACCGGACACTGAGGGTTTGAGATGCTTTATTGAGTGAATTTCCCCAAGATGGGAAGCACTCTTCATGCTGATAATTTAAAGGATTTTGTACTTAAATCTTCCAAAATTTATTATGTACTATATTGTCTAACTTATTTTTGCTCTTTAATGATTTAAATCAGTGGTTCTCAACCTTCCTAATGCCATGACCCTTTAATACAGTTCCTCATGTTGTACCACATGACCACAAAATTATTTTCAGCGTCGCCACCCCGCTCTGTGCCTGCCACTCGCAGGGGAGAAAAGTTCCCTTCATGCAGCCCCAAGACCACAAGCAAAGAAAATAATTTCAAGGTTGGGGGTCACCACAACATAAGGAACTGTATTAAAGGGTTGTGGCATTAGGAAGGTTGAGAACCACTGAATAAAGGATCTCTGCTACGAACACAGCATTCCCTACATGATTCACGTGGTAGCGTGAAGAACTATTTTTTTCTCCTTAATTTATCCTTGAAATAATTTTAGCTGTTGGTTTATTCTCGTAGGAACAAGAGATTTTCGCTCCGTAGGAAAGTCATTGCTCAGGCATAGAACGATGTAGAAATTCAAACAGGGAAGTTTTAAAGTAAAGAATTACTAGCTACTTACAGGGGATTAAACAGCAAGGATTACTAAGGAAAGAAGACGAAATAATACCCTAGAATTGAGAAAACAGCCAAGTCTAACGCAATGAGCAAACAGCTCCTCCTCCCCTCCTGGGCTGATCTGAGCTGGCAGGCGGTGCTCGCAAAGCAGAAGCCTTCTGCAGGACAGCAGGTGGGGCCGGAAAGACAGGGGCAACCTTATACCTACAGACCAGCAGGCTGAGATGGGTGAGCGGACAGAAACAACACATCTTCAGGTGGGAAGACACCCCAAACCGTGAGCTAGGACAGACAAGGTCAAAGATGAGCTGGGAGGCACCCCTGAGATGTGGAAGCAACGCCCAGGGATGTTGGGGGAGTTTCCAGGGAAGCCTCTAACTTCAGCAGCATTGCCCCCACCCTGCTCAGTGCCCGCCATGCACAGAGGAGAAATGTTCCCTCCGTGCAGCTCCGAGACCTCAAGCAGGACACGAAGGGAAGGCTTGGAGCTGGACGGTGGTCAGTCACCTGATTACTGGTGTGGGCAACATTTGATTGATTTTATTTCACTGCTTCATTACTGAGCCTTTTGTTAATATCCTGTGTGTGAGTTAGAGATTATCAGACTGATCTTGAATGTTTTATGTCAAATAAATCTTTTTGAAAGTTTTTATAATATTTCTAAGCAAAGAGAAAAACAAAATAGCAATGTCACGGATACAACAGATAACTGAAATTACAGCCTATCACATCGAGACACCTTTAATTATTTAAGAAAGACAATTTTAATAACAAGAACAAGGTACCAGATTTCTCTTGAAAAGAAATATGTATGATGATTTCATTGTGTGAAAATTTGCTAAACTTTGTTGTGTAAACAAATAATGCAAGACACTTGTTTAAGAAGAGAGCACAAAACCTGCTACTATTCCATCAAGAACAAATTATCCTGATAATAAAGAGACCACACAAACTTTTATATTTCATATCAGACCATCTTCTTTTGTAATTCTATAATAATCAAGCACCTCCTTAGTATATTTAGTTAGAATTTCTGGAGAAGTTTCTTGAGTCACTATTGTCATTATGGAACGTATCAATATTTATTTTTTAACTAACGTTCTTAGAATACACTTTTCTATGAAACATGAGGACAGAAGTAGAGGCTCTAGTCTGAAAGTAGTCCATTTTGCTACATTGGGAGAGGAACAGTTAATAGGCCTGAAATCTTTCCAATCTTTTTACTTGATTGCATGGTAGAAAATAAGGTTAAGTAACCTCATCCACTCACCTCACAAGCATATAATGACATACACAATCACAAACCCATGAATTCCATTTTCCAGCAAGAAAGCACTTATTTATAGCCTACTTTCAGCAAAATGTACTTGGTCAATCTAAGATCACTTATGCAAAACAAACCTAAAATTCATGGATTCATAGGGAATGGTTTTGTGCCAAGTTTCCTGTACCCTTCAGAGTGAAAGAGGGAGAGGATTAAAGATCAAAATCTATTTTTTGTTTAATAGTGACTCTGTTTATCACTTAGAGATAGTATACATCAAATCTGGCCGCGAGCCTATCTCATACTGAATATATGTTTGACAAGTAATTAATTGATTTACAAAAGGCAGTGATGATTGATTGATAGTATTTTATTAAATGACATTAAAACATTTTTTAAGTATTTGGAAATCCTTACATTATTTCTGGAATCCACTGCAGTCCTCAAAATATAGCAGGCTGGGTCCCAGTTTAACTGGGCACTCTATAATAGCAAATGATGAATCATCCAGACACATGACAAATTGTGAAGTAACTTATGTGAAAGTACAAAAACAAAACAATGCTGGATTCATCTGGTGGGATAAAAAATGTTTTTGATGTATGTTGTTGATTATGTTTTGGCCTTGACTTTCTTCCTGGTGTTGCACTATTCTGCCCAATATCCCTTCCAGTATCATCTCTCTGGAGGTCTCAGACATAAAGGAGCTATCTTTACCTTAGGAGTGTTGACCATATTGGTCAAGCAAGGTATTGTTAGATTTTTATTCAATGTAATGATTCATGGCTGTTTGCTTTGTTTGTGGGACCCTTAACTGTGCAAACACTTTTTAGTGAGATCAAATCCCACTTATTTATTTTTGATGTTGCTGCAATTACTAGGGGATCTTCCTCATAAAGATTTTCCAAGGCCAATATCTTTAAGCATTTTCCCTATACTCTTTCGGAATTTTTATTGTTTTGTGTCTTAAATTTAAATATTTTATCCAATGCTTCATTTTTCTGCCTTTTTGAATGCTTGTGATGGTTCAAAAGTCTGTATTTTTTATCCTGAGATTCTTTCTTTACGCTGATGAACTCTGTTTCTGAGGGATTCTACCGTATCTTGAAGTTCCTCAAATAACCTTTTCAATTCCTTCAGCTCTGCTATGTCTTTCTGAATCACGTCCATATCCTTGGTGACTTTGTCTTTGAATTCTTTAATTTCTTGAACTGTTTTTTGCTTCTCTGTTCCCATTTTTTCCTCCATCCTAATTATCTTATTTGCTGTCCATATTCTAAATTCTATTTCTGACATTTCAGCAATTTCTCTGTGGATGAGATCCTCTGATGTATTCTCTTGGACCTCCCCAGGAGTTATTGATTTGCTCTGATTTTTCACGTTGCCATAGTTCTTCAGCTGATTCCACCTCATGGGCATTTTCACCTTCTTCCTCTTTTTATCTTTTTTAATATGTTAATTATACTTTTTTTGGTTGACTTGCTAGGTGGTCCCTGATGAGTCCACTCCTGACCGTTGCAGTGTCCCCACTGCACTAACAAAGGCAGAGAAGTGGTGAATCTGCAGGCCCAGACAGTGTCTCCAGGGGGACAAGAATCGGTAGACAGTCCTAGCCCAGAGTTCAATCAAAGTCACTCTGCCAGAGCTTGCTCTGCCCACCAAATCAAGCTCATGAGGCTGCCAAGCTGACAGCACTGGCCTAGTGTTCTGGAGAGATGCTTATGCGCTGGGCAACATTCAGCCAATTGAGCTCTGAGGGCTGCAGCTTCTGTAGACAGTATAGGCCCAGAGCTTAGACAAACTCATTCAGCACCAGGCACTGCCTGCTAGTGAAGCTCAGTGGGCTGCCACCTAGCGGGGAGCACAGGTTTAAAGTTCAGATAAGAATCGCTCAGCCCACCCTCTTGAGCTCAGAGTGCCTCCACCCAGTCGAGAGTGCTAATCCAAAATTCAGTACAAAGTCGCTTAAACCTTGGCCCCGCCCACCCAATTAAGCTCAGAGAGTCCTGTCTGGTGGAGGCCCAAGGCCAAAAGTTCAGTCCAATGTCACTTAAGTCTTGGCTCCACGCACCCAATTGAGTTCAGACAGTCTCCACCTGGTGGAGGCCAGAGATCCGAAGTTCAGTCCAAAGTCCTTTCAACTCCAGTCCTGCCCACCTAAACAAACTCAGCTTGCCTGGCAGAAGCCAGAGGTCCAAAGTTTAGTCCAAAGTCACTTAGACACCTGCCTGCCTGTTCATTCAAGCTCAGAGCTGTACCTGCTTTGGAGCACAGAACCAAAGTTCAGTCACAGTCAAAGTCATGTAAACACGGGCCCCCGCCCACCCAGTGAATCTCGGAAGTTGTCCTAAAAGGCAGAAAACAGAGCTACCTGAGAACTTCTGAGGAGCTGGAGATGTGCAGTTCGCCCTCTTCCCACCAAAGTTTGGACTGCTGGACTACTGTCCTTAACTGCAGCTCGGGGGCTAACAGACTTCCGGATTTTCTCAGTGAGCTCATCAAACACTCTGGACTCTACAAGGAGGCAATCCTTCCAGCCACTAGGGTAGGGGAAGGGCTATCTGGGCGCTCAGGATTGCAGAAAAACATTTGGTCTTCTATGTCAGAAAGAACGAGCGTCTCAGTGGTGGGACCTCAGTAATGAAGGAGGACTGGGAACTGCTCTCCCGTGGGATAAGCTGAGGAGACGTTTGAACCCTGTTCCCTGCCTGACTGGACACCCACCTTCCTCTGGGAGCTGGGCTCCTACCTGTTGTTTTTCTTCCACTTTCTTCTTTCTGCTGCTTGAGTCAGCCTGGGTGATGTGTACCACACAGTCCTCTCAGTGCAGAGCTCCTCAGGGTGGGCTCCATCCACGTCAGTCCAATATCCCTCCCTTTGGGCATGAGCTTCTGGGGAAAGCTGCATCTTGTCAGCCATCTTCCCACAATTCAAATACAACATTTTTAGAAGGAAGTATAGGAAATCCTTAAGAACTCAAATTAGACCTCACATTTTTTTTTTAAATTTCATTGCTTATTTTATCTTTTCTTTTTCTTTTTCTTTTTTTTTTTTTGTCGAGTCAGAGTCCCATCCAGTGCCCCTGAGCAGAGTGCAGCGGCTTGGTAGTTCACTGCAAGCTCCGACTCCTGGCTTGTGGGCATCTCGCTGCCTCAGCCTCCGGAAGCTGCTGGGATTACAGGCGCTCACGCGGCGCCCGGCTGGGTTTTTCCATTTTTTTCATGAGTCAGGGTCTCACTTTCACTCAGGCGAGTCTCGAACTCCTGAGCTCCAGCGATTCTCCCTCCTCAGCCTCCCACAGTGCTGGGATTACAGGCGTGAGCCACTGCACCCGGCTAGACCTCACATTTGATCCTGCAATTCCATTACTAGGCATCTACCTGGGAGAAAAAAAAAAATTTATTATAAGGACATTTGCACTAGACTGTTTATTGTAGTTCAATTCACAATTGCCAAAAATGGGTAAACAACCTAAATGCCCACCAGCCCAGGAAAGGATTAACAAGCTGTGGTATATGTTTACCATGGAATACTATTCAGCCATTAAAAAAGATGAAGACTGTGTCTCAGTGCATATAGCTTGGGTGCTAGCCACATACATCCAGGGTGGCAGGTTTGAATCCAGACCGGGCCTGCCAAACAACAATAACAACTACAACCAAAAAATAGACAGGCATTGTGGTGGGCACCTGTAGTCCCAGCTACTTGGGAGGCTGAGGCAAGAGAATCACTTGAGCCCAAGCATTGGAGGTTGCTGTGAGCTGTGATGCCACAGCTCTCTACCCAGGGTGACAGCTTAAGGCTCTGTCTAAAAAAAAAAAAAAAAATTGAGGGAGTGAATAGTGAAGGGGATTTGTGAGGCAGTATTTTCATAA
>CAUYQV010076771.1:0-11477 GCA_963574575.1 Galagoides demidoff
GGGGGGAATGGGTGGAGGGAGGGGGATTGGAGGGACCATTTCTGAGGTTTATCTTACAGGGGTACAAGTGAATCTCTCTAAGAGTAGAATGAGAACGTTTTAAAATAATAACTGAGAAAATGACATGAAGGCTGTGTTGATCAGTTTGATGGAAGTATTTTGGATTGCATGTGAAAACCCCACACTGTACCCCAGAAGTGCACTAATGTACATAGTTACCATTCAATAAAAATAAAAAAAAATAAATAAAAATAAATAAAAGCCTAACACCAGGACTGTCATATAGCAAGTGCCTCTCAGTATGGGCCAGTTTAGCTGTCATCAATACCCTCTTCATGCCATTGACATTGTCACCTTCACCCTCACTATAGTCATCAGGTAGAGTCAGGGCTGACTAACTTACAGAGGATGGATTTCACCCATATCTGCCCCCATCAAGTGCAGAAACTGGCAACAGACACTCAGACCATTTGAGTTCCAGATCACGTGCCCATCAGATGTCCCAGGAACTCATCCTGGGTCTAGCACCTGTCAGGGGCCTGGTTGCAGCTGTTTTTTCTGCTTTTCTGCCTTTGAACTGCAAGGTAGAGGCTCAAGTGTCCCCCGTTGGAGCATGGCCAGGGGAGCCCTCCCCTCTATGTGGGCCTGGCAATCCCCCATGGCGGGGCTCCAGCAGGAGGATCCAGTGATTTGCAGAAGGCACTCATTTTCTGGGCCCAGATGGCTGTGCCCCCAGCCCCTCCCCCACCGAGATGTGTGTCCCTCCTGCTCCATGGTCCAGTGATTAAAGCAAACATACTCAAAGCACCGAGTTGCGCCAAATCAAAGGAAAGATGAAGAATGCATAAAACCCCAGCAGTTTAAGTTTCATTTTGGAATATCAAAGGAATATTGAAATATAGGAATATCAAATACCAATTCATTATTTTTTTTAAATGTTTTGCATTTACAGACTCCATTTCAATGGGATAAAGCCTGCTATTTTTAAGCGGCTCCAGTATAATATAAACTTCATTGGTTTTAAAGGAAACAGATTGGAAACTTAGGGCACAGATAGTTTTTTTCCCCCCCTTTTTGTGCACAGCTGTGAAAGGTCTAAATTACAGGGAGAACCAGAGATATTCACTAAGTTATGGCTGAGGTCACTGGACCTCCTGGGGCCAGTGCAGGGAAACAGATCAGTGTGGTGTGGTTGCTGCCCTCACGGAAATGCCGTCCTCCCTAAGAAAGGCTGATGGATAGTGCATCACCATGGTTTTCCAGAGCCAACAGGTTGCCTGTATCTGTATCTTCTATTGACTGAGATTATATATGTATTTATTTATTTATTTTATTGACACATAATAGATACCCATATTTTGGGGGATCTACACGTGAGATTTTGATACATTCATATAATGTGCAATAATCAAATCAGGGTAATAGGACATCCTTGTCTAGGCTCTTGTCATTCCCATCTAAATAAAGCTCCATGAGCTGGGTTGGAAAGCTGATAGGACATCCATCACCTTGGCATCTATCACATTTATCTTTTCTTTATGGTGGGAACATTCAAATTATTTTCTACTAGGCTATTTTGAATTACACAATAGGTTATTTTTCACTATAATTATTCTACTGATTTATCAAACAGTAGGTCTTATTTCTCCTATTGACATGTGTTTATTTACCCCTTAATCAAATTCACTGGCTCATGCAACTGTGGGGGCTAAGTCTGAAATCCATACACAGGCAGATCAACAGGTTAGAAATTCCAGCACGAGTGGGTGTTGCCTTCTCAAGTCCAGAGGGAGTCTAGAAGCAGAATTCTTGCCTCATTAGAACACCACAGTCTTTGATTTTAAGACCTTCACAGGATTGGATATCTATCTACCCACATTACAGAGGGCAATTTGCTTTACTCAAAGTCTACTGATTTAAAGGTTAATTTCATCTAAAAAATGCCTTGACAGCCATATCAAGACTGTGTTTGGCTAAGCAGCGGGGGACTGTAGACTAGCCATGTTGATATGTTGGTACATAAAATTAACCATCACCCTGATGGCGAGAAGAAAGATAGGGCCTAGGTGAGTACAGGTTCTGAAAGGATCTTAGGTGTTTTGAAGAAAGCAGGAGGACAAACATGGGTCTTCAGCACTGGGTTTCCAGGGAATACGGCCCAGAAAAATCAAGCAGGCTCTTGTCATTCCCATCTAAATAAAGCTCCATGAGCTGGGTTGGAAAGCTGAAAAAAAAAAGAATTAATATCAATTTTTCACAAAATCTTTTAAAAAAAGAAGAGATGGTAGCCCCTTGCCACTCATGCTATGAGGCTGGTAATTACCCTGATACCCAAACAAAACGAAGATGTTAGGAGAAAACTGGAGACCAGTATCTCTTCTGAATATGAATCTAAATCCTAAGTAATAGCTAACTAAAGGCAGCAACATATAAAAAGAATACACTACAACCAAGTGGAATTTATCTCAGAAATGCAAGGTTGATTCAGTATCCAAGTCAATTAATGTAATATACCATATCAATAGAACAAAGGACCAAAACTGCATGTCGATCTTAATAAGCACAGAAAATTCATTTAACAAAATCTAACTTCTATTTTTTATGATAAAACGTCTCAGCAAACTAGAAATAGAAGGGTTCTTCCTCAACCTGATAAAGAACATCTATGAAAATCCCAGAGTCAACGTTGTATGTAACAGTGAAAGCTTGGATACCTTCCTGCTATGATCAGGAGTAAGAGAACGATCTCTGCTCTTGCCAATTCTATTCGACATCTTGAGGCAAGATCCATTAGAGAAGAGAATGATGTAAAAGTCATTCAGATTAGGAAGGAAAGGGTAAAACTGTATTTGCAAATGACACGATTTTTCATATCAAAATCTCAGCTAATCTTCTGAAAATTTATTAAGACCAATAAACAAATAAAGCTAGGTTGCAGGGTAGAAGACCAATATACACAAATTAATCTGAATTTCTATGCATTAGCAATAAACAGCCTGAAAATGAAATTAAAAAACTAACTCCAGGACAGACACAGTGGCTCACGCCTGTAATCTTAGTGCTTTGGGAGACGGAGGTGGGTAGATTGCCTGGGCTGAAGAATTTGAGACCAGCTTGAGCAAGAGTGAGACCCTGTCTCTAAAAATTAGCCAGGCATTGTGGTGGGTGCCTCTAGTCCCAGCTACTCAGGAGGCTGAGGCAAGGGGATTACTTAAGCCCAAGAATTTGAGGTTTCTTTGAGTTATGAGGCAATAGCATTCAACCCCAGGGCACAGAGTGAGACTGTCTTAAAACAAACAAACAGAAAACTCTTCCATTTACGATATCATCAAATAGAAAAAAAGAAAAACTTAAGGATAAGCTTAACAAAAGAAGTGTGAAATGTGAAATGCTCTGAAAACTACAAAACATTCTTGAAAGAAATTAAAGACCTAAATAAACAGAAAGGCGGCCTACATTTATTGGAAGACTTAATATTGTCAAGATGGCGATACTGCACAAATTGCTCTATGAATTTCATGCAATTCCTATCAAAATCTCAGCTATTGGTAAGCTGACTCTAAAGTTCATATGGAAATTTGAGGGACCCAGAGGCAAAACAATCTTGAAAATGAAGAAACAAGTTGGAATACCCATACTTCCTGATTGAAAAACTTACTATAAAGCTATAGTAATCAAGATATGGTGGTCATGGCATAAGAACAGACATGTGGGTAGACCACTGGAATAGAATTGAGAGTCTAGAAATAAACTGTTACCTTTATAGTCAGTTTGTAACAAGGGTACCAAGACAATTCAATGGGGAAAGATAATCTCTTCAATACATAGTGCTAACTGGATATCCACATGCAGAAGAATGAAGTTGGACCCCTGCCTCACACCAGATCCAAAAATCCAACTTAAGATGAATCAAAGACCTAAATGTAAGGGAAAAAACTATAAAACTCTTAGAATATAGGGGTAAATGATTGTGAATTTGAATTAGGCAAAGCCTTCTTAGATGTGAAGCCCAAAACACAAATGACCAAGAAATAAATAGAAATTTGTAAAAATTAAACAATTTTGTAACAACAAAAGACATCATCAAAAATAATAAAAGCACAACACATAGAACGGGAGGCAATATTTTCAAATCATAGATTTGCTAAGGGTCTTGTATTTTGAATATAAAGGATACTCATGATTCAATAACAAAGAGACAAAGAACCTGATTAGGAAATGGACCAAGAATTTAAACCAGCAGTTCTCAACCTGTGGTCTTGACCCCTTTGTAACAATGAAAATACATCCTGCATGTCAGATATTTACATTATGATTCATAACAGTAGCAAAATTACAGTTACAAAGTAGCAATGAAAATAATTTTATGGTTGGGGGTCACCACAACATGAGGAGCTGTATTGAAGGGTTGCGGAATTAGGAGGCATTAGGAAGGTTGAGAAGCACTGATTTAAACAGACATTTCTCCAAGGAAGAAATGTGAGTAAGGCAATGAGCACAAGAAAGATGCTCAACCTCCTTGCTTACTGAGGAAATGCTAATCAAAACCACAGTGAGATATTGCTTCACATCTCCTGGGGTGAAAACTTCATCGTGCAGGGCTGGTGGCATTCTAAAATGGTAGCACTGTTCTGGCAGCTCCTCAGGTGGTTAAACATGTAAGTCGCCATATGACCCAGAGGTTCCACTGTTGGGTATATGTAGTATACCCAGGAAAGAGAACATATATCCACACAAAAACTTGCAAATGAATGTTCATAACAGCATTATTCCTAATAGCCCAAAGTGGAAAAAACCCAAAGGGCCATTAAGTGGTGAATGAATAAACAAATATGGCATTTCTGTACAATATTATTAGGCTACAAAAGAAATGAACCTGGGAAACACTATGGTAAGTGAAAGAAGCCAGTTGCAAAAGACTTTAGCTGGTGTGATCCCACTCAGACAGAATGCCCAGAATAGGCAAATCTATAGAGATGGTAGATAGATACTGGTTGGGAATGGGGACAGACCTGCATCTTTCTCTGGAGGAGGATGTGGGATCTTGGGGCAAAGGGACAAAACTGTCAACCCCAGTAGCTCCTCATGGTGCCAAGAGACATTTGGTAAGAGCCGAGTGGGGGGCGGGGGGGAGCAGGTACTGTAGCTCAGTTATTAGGGTGCTGGCCACATGCACCAGGGCTGGCAGGTTAGAAACCGGCCCAGGCCTGCTAAGCAACAATGACAACTAAAACAAAAAATAGCTGGGCATTGTGGTGGGTGCCTGTAGTCCCAGCTACTTGGGAGGCTGAGGCAAGAGAAATGCTCAAGCCCAAGAGTTTGAGGTTGCTAGGAGCTGTGATGCTACGGAACTCTACTGAGGGCGACAATAGTGAGAACTCTGTCTCAAAAAAAAAAAAAAAAGCTGAGTAGGGGCTTAAGGCCCAAGATTCAGGATGTCATTGTACACTGTGCTGTCTGGGGACCCATAAGAGTCATTCTGAGAGGGCTCTGGGCCTCTAGAAATGAAGAGACCTATACTATTCATATTGTGATTCAGGGTCAAAGGGCTCTGCAAGGTGCTGGTAAACACACGTCCTCAGCCAGGCCTGGAAATCTCTGCAGAAGCCTCTGAACTGAGGCTTCCTAGGACCACATCAGAAGGGCAGAAGCCTTCTAGTGCCTGCTGGGAGATTACTACCTTCCTTCTTTGGGAACACTTACAGGCAAAGGGAGGTAGGTAGTGAAGAGGAAGGGTGGAAGGAGGGAGGGAAAAAGCCAAGGGGAGAGAAGGAGAGAGAGTATTCATATGATGGATCTCTAAGGTACTAGCTGTGTGGCGCTGGGCCAGATTCTTAATTAACTTACCTAACTTTAATATTATCATGTTATAGATAACATTACATAGATGTTTCTGGAGCACTTACCACCTGGGGAGTCCTGGAGATAGAGAGGGTGAAGCCACAGACCCTGCCCCTAGATACCCTTGCTATCTTGTCCAGTGGCAGAGTTAGACATATAAACGGATCATCTTAGTGCAATACTGTGTGTTTCTCTCAGTCTCCCTTGCTAGAAGCTTCTAGAGGGCAGGATGCTGGCTCTCTGAGCTTTGCATTAGCAACTGAGCCTGGTGCCTTTCCTATGCCTAGTATACGTTTGCTGAGTATAAATGAATTGAGTTTGTGTCGTGGCTGGAGGTATGGATAATTTCAGCTAGAAAGTTCAGACTAGGCACATTTGGAGACCGCTCTCAGCCTCCTTCTCTCCATCTCTCAGGCAAGGGCTGGAGCCAGGGACTGGCTGGCTGGTCCTTGCCAATACTGTTCAGTGGTTACTCCCCAGGGACACGTGGAGCCCAGCAGCCTACCTCAGCTTCTCCCATGGGGGCTTTTCCCTGGCTGAGCCTTGGTGGGTTGGAAAACAGGAGACAGTGTTGAATGGACATGGCTTTTCCACTTTCCCCTGAACATGACACTTTCCATTGGCCTGGAGGGCATAGAGCTAATGTCCTCACTCTTTCACCCTGGTGACTTTGGGACTGTGAGCTGCAGCCTGACTGAGGGACATGCTCTGGGATTCTGCTGTGTTCTGGGGATGTTTTCTCAGACCCCCTCTCCCCCGGCCGCTCTGTGCCTCTGCCTTAGACCTGGTTGTAGCCTCACACTGGGCCAGTGTCCTGGAAGTCCTGTGGAGGCAGACACAGGAAGGCCAGGTGGTCCAGTGAAAGGCGTGCTGTCTCCAGGGGGCCTACATTCAAATCAGGCTCTGGGACTCACCTGTCAGGTTACTATGACCAGGGAACCACTCAGTCTCTGCCTGCTTGTCAGCTGGCTGGGAGTAAACCCAGGATCAGTGAGGCAATCCTGTAAAAGTGCTTGGCCCACTCCCCCATGCTGTGCAAATGCCAGTGGACTGTTACTGAGCCCTCTTAGGTTCTTTGTGCTCAGCTGCCCTGGAGAAGGGGTGGCAAGAAGGGCTTGGATCCGATGAAGCATTAACCGTCATGGACAGCATCGCCACTCTCACTCAAGCGGCCCCACTTCAACCTGCTTTGCCTCCCTACCTCAAGGATGTTCCCAGGAAATGACAAATATGTAAACATGACTCCCGCTCCAAACCCAGGTTATCCAAAATCCACAATCTGGGTGAATAAAACAACTTTAGCCCTCTGGGAGTTGCTGGGGTTGCTCACAAGCTCAAGACAAAATATATGTATATGTTTCAGATTTGTTTTATGTAGATGGAAAAAGAATCATGTTGGTTGTAACTTCATAAGGCTGGAGCTCAAGCTCCAAATCTGCATTTTGAGATAAAACGGGGCTGTTACCAAGGCAGGCCATCTCCTGGAGAGGCTTCAGACGGAGCCTGGCAGCCATAATTGTGGACTGCGATGGAACAGAGATGTTCCAAGAATGTTCCCAACCACTGTGATTGCATCAGCCCTCTCTCTGGGAGCTCAGCCTGAGGCTTCCGACCACAGGGCAGCTGCTTCCCCTGTAGAGAGCAGGCTGGGATTTCCAGAGTTTTGCCTACAGTCCCTAAGTTGGGGGTGTCTCTGCCCCCCTCCATGGCTGCCAACCTAGTCCACCTCTGTCACAAAGGAAGGGAAATTGGGGCTCCTAGGTCTATTAATATCACCTAAGCCAGAAAGAGAGGAAAGATGGTGTCAGGAACAGGGACTCGGTTTTCCCTGGGGGAAAGCTAGGAATGCCTTTTGCACCTCCTGAGAAAGAACTTCTTCCCAAAGACTTCTATGGCCCTGAACTCTCCATCTCAGAGACAAGGGGACTTCCTAGGACATGCATAGAAATATGTATCTTTCCTTTCTCACCTCAGAAACGCTGGATAAAGAATAAACTGTAAAGGCCATTGATAAACAACTGTCTTCAGACACTGAAGCACTGGGATATCCAAAAATTGTGATGTCAACCAGGATTTCATGGCCCTAAAGAGCCACAGAGATGGGCCCCAAGCTCCCCTTCACATTCTGTGTAAACACAGTGCCCATCCACAGTTTCTGGAGTCCCGGGGAAGGTATGTTCCCCCATGGCCCTCAGGCTCAGAGCTGCTACCTGTGCTCACATGACCAAGTTTAGCGGCTGTTACTCTGTCTCACACAGGCACCCATGGCCCTCGCAGACCTGAGTCTCTTCCCTTGGTTTCCACACATGCATGCACAGCCACACACATACCCATAGTCCCATGGCCTTTTCAGTACGTGCCAGATTTTATAGAGAGGCATTTGCTTATATATAAAAGTGCTTTAAATTAAATACAGCAGAACCTCTGTCGTTGACCACCCAAGGACCTGTAACAAACTGGTCAACATATGGAGGTGGTCAACATAGAAACTAGGCCTATTATACTGATACATACATGTTGTGCATGTCTGGTCTATGAAAATTAGGTCAACTTAAGGAGGTGGTCAATGTAGAGAGGGGCTCAGCTACGGAGGTTCTACTGTATTAGTTATTTCGGCATATAAATTTGGGGGGGACCACAGTTTAGCCCATAACATCTAGCAAACTTGCTAAACTCCCTTGCTAAAAGTGATAAATTTCTGCACAGATTCATTTAGGGTTTCCATCTACATGGACAAGAGCATCATCTGCAAAGGATGACACTCCTGCTTCTTCCTTTCCAAATTTACCCCCTTTTATTTATTTATTTATTTTAATTTCTGCATTGCCTAGGACATCCAGTAAATGTTAAATAGAAATAATGACAGACATTTTTGTCTTGCTCTTGATTTTAAAGTGAAATATCCTAGCAATTTATCCTTATCATTGGGTAGAATATTTTATACAGGGTTTTGGCAGATACTCTTTGCCAACTTAAGTACATTCCCTCTGTAGTTGGAATTGAATTTCGTCAAATGCTTTTTCTGCAAATATTGAGATCCCTAGAAGGTTTGTTTCCTTTCAGCTGTTAACATGATGAATTTTCCTACTATGTTTTCTAACGTTGATTCTGCCTTGTGTGTTTGGAAATAGTCTCAGTTTAATCTTGGATTATTTTCTTTCTTATACACTTTAGGATTCAGTTCATGAATATCTTATTCAGGATTTTTACAATTCTGTTCATGAATGATATTGACTTATAATTTCCCAACATTTAGCAGTTTAAAACAATAAGCATTTGTTATCTCACACGGGTCAGGAATCCGAACCTGTCCATGGCTACTGTCTCATCTGAAGGCTCAACTGGAGGGAGATCCACTTCCAGACTCACGGGGCTTCTGCCTCTTCCTGGCTGTGGGTTGGGGGTTTCCTTAGTTTCTCATCATCTGGGCCTCTCCACAGAGCTGCCTCCCAGTATAGGCATCTGGCTTTTCCCACAGAAAATGATGCAGAGAGCCCATACCCAAGATGAAAGTCACAGTCTTTTAAAAATGATTTAATCTTGAAGGTGCCATTTTATTATTTTTGCTGTGACCCAGTGAAGTGAGTCACTAAATCCAACCCATACTCACAGGGAAGGAATGACACTAGGGTTTGCAGTGCCAACAGGCAGGATCACTGGGGCCATCGTAGAGGCCCCCTGCCACAGGAGGGAAGGAGAATCCCCACAGATGGCCATTTTTTCCTCCACTGAGGTCCCCAGGAGCAAAACCCTACTCTCTCCTCTCTCCCCTTCTCTCAACAAAGAAGCAGGAGCCTCAGGGTTAGACCCCTGACAGCATTCACTAGCCTCGGGACTCTGGGAAAATCATTTAAACTCATTCTCCTTCCTGGGTGGAAATTGTTTTGGTATTTAAAAGAACTCGAATGTGACAGATTAGCCTTAGATCGAGTCTATAAAGTAAAGACAGAACAAAGAAACGATGGAAGGACTCTACATAAAGAAATGGGTCAGGAATGGCTACTGAGAAGGAAAGAAAAAGAGAAGGGCCCCCCAATTCATATGTTGAAATCTTAACCCTCAATGTGGCCATATTTGGAGATAGGGCCTTTAATGAGGTTATTAAGATTAAATGAAGTCATAAGGCTGCGACCCTAATCCAATAAGACTAGTGCCCTTATATGAAGAAGAAAAGACACCAGAGCTCTCTCTTTTTCCACATGCACACAGAAAAGGCCCTGTGAGAGCAGAGTGAGAAAGCAGCCATCTGCAATCCAAGGAGAGAGGCCTCGTACCAAAGCTAAGCTGGAGGCACCTTAATCTCGGGCGTCTCGTCTGCAGAACTGTGATAAAACACATTTCTGTTCCTTAAGCCACCCAGTCTGTAGCATTCCATTAGAGCAGCTTTTGCAGACCACTAAACTACCTATGAAAGTAATATATGCAAATACTGATTTCATTTCTATATTATCAGCAGTGAACAGTGAGACAGTGAAATAAAAAGATAACATTTGCAACAATGAGAAAAATTGAGGAATAGGATATAGAATAAGCAAAACGGTTCAAGACAAACTGGGAAACTATAGAAATGTATTGAAAAACATTAAAAATACTATTAATAAATAAATGGAGAGACACAACATTTGTATTGACAGGACAAGATAGCATCTTATAGACATTAATTCTTTCCAAATGGATTTATTGATTCAAAGTCATTTCTATCAAACTGTTAGACGTTTTCTTTTTTCCTATGCTTTTTTTTTTCTTGCAAGAGATTTGACAGCTGATTTTAGAATTTATGCCAAAGATCCAAAGACCAAGAACTTTGTGAAGAAGAAACAGCAGTTGGGATGACTTGCCATGGCAGGTATTCAGGATATAATATGATCATAATAAAGACAATGTTGGGTATGTAGAAGGATAGACAAGTAGACCAAGGGAACAGAAACAATATCCAGAAAAAGACTATCCCAATGTGCAGACCTGGTATGTGGCAAGTTAGTGGGAAGAGCGGGGGTCTGGGGGAAGAAATGTTGCATTGGTCAGTAAATGGGGCTAAGACAACTGGGAAGTCATAATGGGCAAAAAGAAATGGGCCCCAACCCCACACCATAAAAAATAACTCCAGATGAACCAAGGACTTGAACGTGACATTGAATTCTCACATTTTTGAATAAAACTTAAGATAAAATTTTGATAAAGTTAATGTTATCAATCTCATTTGTGAGTTTGGAATTCATCTTTAAAAACTTTGTTTCGGCTCGGTGCCTGTGGCTCAAGTGGCTAAGGCACCAGCCACATACACCTAAGGCAGCAGGTTCAAATCCAGCCTGGGCCTGCCAAATAACAATGACGGCTGCAACCAAAAAATAGCCGGGCGTTGTGGTGGGCACCTGTGGTCCCAGCTACTTGGGGGGCTGAGGCAGGAGACTCCCTTGAGCCCAGGAGTTGGAGGTTGCTGTGAGCTGTGATGCCACAGCACTCTACCCAGGAGGGGCAGCTTGAGGCTCTGGTTCAAAAAAAAAAAAAAGAACTTTGTTCCAACTCAGAGTTTGTAAAGATATATAGAAGTTTTGATTATCAAAGATTTTATGGAAAGTGGAAAGACAAATCACAAACTACGAAAGATTTTTATAAAATGCAATTGACAAAAAATT
>CAUYQV010076773.1:0-16470 GCA_963574575.1 Galagoides demidoff
CTCGCTTGAGCTCAGGAGTTGGAGGTTGCTATGAGCTGTGATGCCATGGCACTCTACCCAGGGGGATAGCTTGAGGCTCCATCTCAAAAAAAAAAAAAATGACATCTAGCACGTGTAGAATTACATTTCTTTGCTTCCCCCCGCCCTTTTTTGAGACAGAGTCTCATATCACCCTAGGTAGAGTGCTGTGACATCACAGCTCACAGCAATCTCAAACTCTTGGGTTTAAGCGATGCTCTTGCCTGAGCCTCCCAAGTAGTTGGGACTACAGGTGCCCGCCACAGTGCCTGGCTATTTTTTTATTGTAGTTGTCGTTGTTTAGCAGGACTGTGCCAGGTTCGAACCTGCTAGTCCCTGTGTATGTGGCTGGTACCCTAACCACTGAGCAGAGACTGTTGTCTTAAGAAAAAGAAGAGGAGGAAATGATAGTACTTCATTTGTTTTGTTTTGTTTTCCTGGAGCATGAGTTGATAATCTGCGTGCTTCCTGTATTTTCAAACCTGGTTTGCATCAAAATTACATGGAGAATTAAATACTGATTTCTAAGGCCCATTCTGGACCTGTTGAATCACAATATCTTAGGGTAGAGTGGGCCTTAATAATTTGTTTTTAAAATAATACTCCGGTTGGTGATGATGTGATGCTAAATTCAGGAACCATTATATCATTTATTTCTACAAATTCTGCAACTGGGCTCGGCACCTGTGGCTCAAGTGGCTAAGGTGCCAGCCACATATACCTAAGGTGGCGGGTTCAAATCCAGCCTGGGCCTGCCAAACAACAATGATGGCTGCAACCAAAAAATAGCCGGGTGTTGTGGCGGGCGCCTGTGATCCCAGCTACTTCGGAGGCAGAGGCAGGAGACTCGCTTGAGCCCAGGAATTGGAGGTTGCTGTGAGCTGTGATGCCATGGCAGTCTACCCAGGGGGACAGCTTGAGGCTCTGTCTCAAAAAAAAAAAAAAATTCTGTAACTAGTTGTGAGCACTTACTATATGCCAGGTACTGGTCTAGTTGATAGGCATAAGTGAAAATAAACAAATTCCTGGCTTTGTGGAACTTTCCTTCCAAAAGGGCTAAATTGATTTAATGATAGGTATAGCTGTTCCAATTACTATTGCTAGCTATTAGCTTAAAACAACTGTTTTGTTTTGCTCTCAATTTGTTGGGGCACGAAGTCAGAAAGGTTTAGACTAGGCAGGTCTCACTTGGGGGCAGTTTTTCAGATATTGGCAAGGCTTGCAATCTGAAAGCTCGACTGAGCTGGGTGCAGTGGCTCACACCTGTAATCCTGGGACTCTGGAAGGCCAAGGTGGGTGGATTGCTTGAGCTCAAGAGTTTGAGACCCCATCTCTAGTTAAAAAAAAAAAAAGACAACTTTCTGATAAAGAATGTCAATTATGTTAAAAGAAAAAAAAAAAGGGTTAGGTGCTTACTCACAGCTCAGAAAAATCCTAGCACTCTGGGAGACTGAAGTGTATGGATTGCTCAAGCTTAGGAGTTCTAGACTAGCCTCAGCAAAGCGAGACCTTGTCTGTATTTAAAACAGCAAAACTAGCCAGGCAGTGTGGCAGACACCTATGTCCTAGCTACTCAGGAGGCTGAGACAAAAGGATCACTTGAGCCCAAGAGTTGAGGTTGCTGTGAGCTATTACACCATAGCACTCAACCAAGGGCAGACAATGAGACTATCACAAAAAAAAAAAAAAAAAAAAAAAAGCTTGACTGGGTTAGACATTCAACATGTACACTCACATGACGGATAGTTAGTGCTGGTTATCAGCTGGGAGGCCAGCCAGTTTGTAGACTGGTGTAACTATGAGTATTCTGACTACTTATATCATACTTGTCTTTCCCCAGAGTGAGCAAGCTGAGAGAACCAGGTAGAAGCTACAGGTTGTTCTGTCCTAGCCTTGGAACTTACACAGCTTTATTTCTATAGCTTTCTGTTGGTTACACTTGAGTCTCTAGGGTGGCCCAGATTCAAATGGAAGGATCCTAGAACCCACCTCTCAATGGGGACTACAAAGATAATTTGGGGACACATTTTAAAACTACCACAACTTTTATGTCCATTGTGGTTTTGCTTTTTTTTTGGAAACAGAGTCTCACTTTGCTGCCCTTGGCAGAGTGCCATGATGTCTTAGCTCAGAGCAACTTCAAACTCCTGGGCTTAAGCAATTCTCTTGCCTTAGCCTCCCAAGTAGCTAGGACTACAGGGGCCTATCGCAAACTCTGGCTATTTTTTGAGACGGGGTTCTTGCTCTTGCTCAGACAGGTCTTAAACCTATGAGCTCAGGTAATCTATCTGCCTTGGTTTCCCAAAGTCCTAGGATTACAAGCATGAGCCACCATACCTAGCCTGGGGCTTTGCATTTTTTTTTTTTTTTGAGACAGAGTCTCAAGTTGTTGCCCTAGGTAGAGTGGTGTCGCAGCTCAGAGCAACGTCAAACTCTTGGGCTTAAGTGATTCTCTTGCCTGAGCCTCCCCAGTAGCTGGGACTATAGACCCCTGCCACAATGCCTGACTATTTTTTTTGTTGCAGTTGTCATTGTTGTTAACTGGCCCGAACTGGGTTTGAACCTGCCAGCCTCAGTGTATGTGGCCAGTGCCCTATCCACTGAGCTATGGGCACTGCCTTGCATTTTTAACATGTTAGCTACATTGCTAGAGATAGAAGCTGAGGTCTGTTTTCATCTAAATCCCCAATACAGAGTATTCACTAGAGCACGGTTTTTCTCAAGAGGGGTCACTAAGAAAGGGAGGACAAGTATAGCATCCCCTTTAGGAGTAGCATTATGAGACCATGGGCATAGGTTTATTCCTTGACTATTCACAGCTGTAACTTGGCTGAGTTCTGGAAATTGTGAGGAAACCAGATGAAAAGGTCAGCTAATGAGCCAATGCAAAGCCTTCACTATGGCCAGAAAAACTGGAGTGTGTTCTGCTCTGACTGAGTATGGGGGTTTGTCTTAACATAGGAAGGCTAACCTATTTTTTCTTCCCTACAGCATAAAGATAGGGAGGTGGTGATAGAGCGCCTCTCTTCAGGAAGTGACTGGTCTGATGTAGATGAGATCTCCACAGTCAGATTCTCTCAGGAGGAGCCCGTCTCACTGAAACTCTCAGCAGCTCCAGAGCCGCCTTCTTTCACCACAGACTATGTCATGTACCCACCTCATTTGTATAGTAGTCCTTGGTGTGATTATGCCAGCTATTGGACCGGCAGCCCCAAGCCTTCAGGCTACCCCTCCATGGGCAGCAGCAGCACTGACATAGCCCAGGCTGGGAGGAGCAACAGGAGCCTCCTGAGTGATTATTCTCCTAACTCTACAGTGAGTTCCCAAAACACCTCCAGAGACTTTGAGGCCACAGAGGAAGGCAGATCCCAGAATTCTCGTTCATTTCCATTCTCCAGGAGCTTAGAAGAAGAGGTGAGGGAGAAAAGAACATTCCAAGAGGAGACGCCACCACGTCATTGTGGAGGACACATACCTGGCTCCCTTCCTAGGAGCCACTGGGAGCCAAGCCTGGAGGAGGGCTTCATTGATACCCATTGTCATTTGGACATGCTCTATTCCAAGTTGTCTTTCAAAGGGACTTTTACCAAGTTCAGAAAAATTTATAGCAGCTCCTTCCCTAAGGAATTTCAGGGCTGCATCTCTGACTTCTGTGATCCCCGGACATTGACGGATTGCCTGTGGGAGGAGCTGTTGAAAGAAGATCTGGTTTGGGGGGCTTTTGGCTGTCACCCTCATTTTGCACGTTACTATAATGAAAGTCAAGAAAGAAATCTTTTGCAAGCCTTAAGGCACCCCAAGGCTGTAGCATTTGGGGAAATGGGCCTGGATTACTCTTATAAGTGCACCACACCTGTCCCAGAACAGCACAAGGTAATGAGGCTCTCTTTAGTCTGTTTAGAGTTTTAATCCTTTTAGTTATTAAAACCTAATAATAAGGATTTCCTCTACTTTTTTTTTTTTTTTGAGACTATTTGTCCCCCTAGGTAGGGTGCTGTGGTGTCTTAGCTCACAACAACCTCAAATACATGGGCTCAAGTGCTCCTCTTGTTTTAGCTTCTTGAGTAGCTGGGATTACAGGCGCCTACCACAAAATCTGGCTCAGGCTGGTCTCAAACTTGTGAGCTTGAGCAATCCACATTACTTACTTGGCCTCTCAGAGTGCTAGGATTAAAGGTGTGAGCCACTGTGCCTGCCTCTACTTCTGGATCTAAAGAAATTAGAATCCCAGGACAGGTGCAGTGGCTCACACCCATAATCCTCTTCTTTGGGAGGCTGAGTTAGGAGGATCACTTGAGGCTAGGAGTTCAAAACTGCAGTGAGGTGGTACCCTTAGCTCAGTGGGTAGGGCGCTAGCCACATACACTGAGGCTGGCGGGTTTGAACATGCCCCAGGCCAGCTAAAACAATGACAGCTACAACAACAACAACAAAAATAGCCTGGAGTTGTGGTGGGCACCTGTAGTCCCAGCTACCTGGGAGGCTGAGGCAAGAGAATCGCTTAAGCCCAAGAGTTTGAGGTTGCTATGAGCTGTGATGTCACAGCATTTTACCCAGGGCAATAGCTTGAGGCTCTGTCTCAAAAAAAAAAAAAAAAAAAAAAAAATTGCAGTGAACTATAATTGTGCCATGGCATTACATCATAAGTGATGGGGGAGACCCTATCTTTAAAAAATATAAAACAGGGCTGGGTGCAGTGGCTCACGCCTGTAATCCTAGTACTGTGGGAGGCCGAGGCAGGTGAATTGCTTGAGCATGAGTTTAAGACTAGCCTGAGCAAAAAGCTAGACCCCTGTCTCTACTAAAAATAGAAAAATGGGGGAAGAAGATCTCTTGAGCCTAAAAGTTGGAGGTTACTGTGAGCTATGATGCCCCAATACTCTACCCAGGTCTACAGCTTGGGACAGTGTTTCAAAAAATATCTATGTAAAAAAGGTATAATTTCCCATTTAACCAGAGATGATGACTATTACAATCTTAACATTTTTCCTCCCACTATTTTTTGAGCATGGTGCTTTGGCAGGGTAAAAATTATAGCATTTCAATAGAAGTTTCTGAAGGAGCAGGACAAGGGGAAAGACCTTCCTACTCCATCTCTTCCCTGGCTCCCAGGATGAATTTGTTGTTGGAGAATGTGCTGCTTTCCTGGAGTGGCATGGAGGGCTACTGGGTCTGAGTCTGCCTGTCCACTAGGCTCCAGGCCTTAGGGAGGAGGAGCGTGGATTCTACCCCATGCAGAATTTGGCACACCAGCTTTCCTCTTGGCACTGTTTCAAATCTGGCTTGAGGCAGCAATTTACTGGCCAGAAGTGAATAGTAAATTTGAACACAGGAAAAAATTTTTAAGAAAGTGGGACAAATATTTACTATTCTGTTTTCCATCTTGTTTCTGTTGTGCAGTTTAGATGTGGGAGGGAAAGAGTTCAGAAGTGTATACTCAGAGGAGTATTCTGTTTAATTGTATAGCTGTTTATTGAATGCCTACTAGGCGCCAGTAATATGCGCATATTAGCACAGTAATGTTTATTGAATGCCTACTAGGCGCCAGTAATATGTGTATATTAGCACACTAATGTGCTGCATGTTAAATTATCAGTCTCACCGCGCGCGGTGGGCTCACACCTGTAATCCTAGCACTCTGGAGGCCAAAGCAGGTGGATTGCCTGAACTCAGGAGATTGAGACCAGCCTGAGCAAGAGTGAGATGCCATCTCTTAAAAATAGACTGGCATTGTGGCAGGTGCCTTTGGTCCCAGCTACTTAGGCAGCTGAGGCAAGAGGATCACTCGAGCCCAGGAGTTTGAGGTTGCTATGAGCTATGATGTCACAACACTCTGCCAAGGATGACAAAGTGAGACTCTGTCTCAAAAAAAAAAAAAAATTATCAGTCTCAGACATGCATATAAAGGTCCATAGGGCATGTGTACAATAAATTGGACTTGAAGTGAGAGTATGGGATGAGAAATAAAATGTCATTCAGCTTGGTGAGATATGATTCAAAACTGGCAAACAGAGGAAATAAATGACTGGCTAGACTCAGTGGGCAAAGCTGCACCGAGAGGAAGACTACAAAATATTTCTTTTTTTCTTTTTAAATAGAGACAGTCTCACTTTGTCGCCCTCAATACTACCATGGCATCACAGCTCACAGCAACCTCCAGCTCTTGGGCTTAGGCAAGTCTCTTGCCTCAGCCTCCTGAGTAGCTGGGACTACAGGCACCCTCCACAATGCCCAGCTATTTTTTTGTTGCAGATTGGCTGTGGCCAGGTTCAAACCCGCCACCCTCAGTATATGGGGCTAGCACCCTACTCACTGAGCCACAGGCGCCACCTTACAAAATATTTCTGTAAACCTTTAGAGACTCCTGGGCTGGATTGGAGGAAGTGGATACTATGTTTTTGATGTAAATGTGGCATTCACCCAAATGAGATGAATGATGGTAACTAGCAACTGTACTGGTACTCTGCTACTCAGAGCAAACCCCTGTTAACTTTCCTCTCATGTATGTGTTTACAGATTAACTGTTTAATTCCTAAGAGTTAGAGCCTGAATAGTTCGTGTGTAAGTTGCACTCCCAGTCAATAAGATTATCAGAATCTCCTGGCATTTGGGATGGATGCCATGAAGAATACTCTCTTCCCCATCTAGGCTGCATCTGTTTGTGTTTTGACTGGAATTAATTGAGGTAATATGCAAAAGATGGCTTAGGGCCATCCCCAGGAGAGACCAGGGAATCCCTGGAAATAATGGATTAGCTAGGAACCAAGGTTTATGAAGGAGAAAAGAGTAATTACCCTTGGTAAATATAAATAACTTACTTATACTTCATTCACTTTGTTCACTTCTGTTCTTTTTTAAATTGGTTCCTGGAAGGACAAAAGCTGTAGATAGCTGCAACCCATTTGGATGTGTCTTTATAAAACATTATAAATTCAATGTTACTGTCCCTTAGAAAATTGCAAGAAACAATTAGTGGCTTGTCTTATATGCACCTGTCATGGAATCAAGGAAATGTGTTGTATGTATGTTCTTTTTATTTTATTTATCTCTTGAGACAGAGTCTTACTCTGTCACCCTGGGTAGAGTGCCGTGGCATCATCATAGTTCACGGCAACTTCAAACTCTTGGACTCAAGCAATCCTCTTGCCTTAGCCTCTGGGATAGTTGGGTCTACAGATGCCTGCCACAACGCCCAGCTAGTTTTTTTCTTTTTAGTAGAGATAAGGTCTCGCTCTTGCTCAGGCTGGTCTTGAACTCCTGAGCTCAAACAATCCACCTGTATGTGCTTTCTAAAAAAAATTTTTAAAGGCTTTGAATGTTTTATCTTTTTGTGAAATTTTCCTGTTTCATTAAAATTTGAAAAATGTGTTTTAACAGCTATGTAATATTCTCAACTAAAACTGTCACAGTTTGCTTTATTACTCTAAGGAATACATTTTTTTTTAATTGAGACATAGTCTCATTATGTCACCCTGGGTAGAGTGCTGTGTCGTCACAGCTCACAACAACCTCAAACTCTTGGGCTCAAGTGATTCTCTTGCTTCAGCAACCCGAGTAGCTGGGACTACTGGTGCCTGCCACAATGCCCAGCTATTTTTTTGTTTTAGTAGGCCCGGGCTGGGTTCAAACCCACCAGCCCTGGTGCATGCGGCCAGTGCCACTGAACTATCAGCACCACCCCTAAGGAATAAATTTTTAGAGGCAGGAATTAAAATAGGGAATTGGAATCTCTTGAAATTTCCTACCTCCACAGGGGTCAAAAGACAGATGAGTGCTTAATGGATTTATCCGGGAGGAGGTTAGCTAGTCTTTCTTACCCCTGCCAAGCATTCTGTAATTTTGCTATCTCTGATCATTTTCTGTTAGTTGGAAACATAGGTTAAATAAAAATTACATCAGAATTGGTATTAGCTTAGTGTTGCTATTTTGAGAAGAGGCAGTACCAGCGTTAGATTGTAAATGTCAGTCTCAAGTGAATATCATCTGAGTCATATTGCCAGACGCTCTTTATTATTTGAAGCTAAAAATGTAAACATGAATTATATTCCATGATTGAAAATACTCATAGCAACATTAAGATAAAGAAATTTGCTTATAGAGAGTTAAACTTTTGTCCTTTGTTCTAAACCTGGCCTTCCTTGTTAGAGGAAAGAAGGGATTCTGGCCCTGCTTTTTTCATTTAAATTATTAACAATATGCATATTTTAGGGCCTGATGCAGTAGTTCACACCTGTAATTCTAGCACTCTGGAATGTCGAGGTGGGTGGATTGCTTGAGCTCAGGAGTTCGAAAGCAGCCTGAGCAAGAACAAGACCCCATCTCTAAAAAATAGCTGGGTGTTGTGGCAGTGCACCTGTAGTCCCAGCCACTAGAGAGGCTGAGGCAAGAGGATCACTTGAGGCAAAAGTTTGAGGTTGCTGTGAGCTATGACGCCATGGCACTCTACCGAAGGTGACAATGTGAGACTCTGTCTCAGAAAATCAAAAACAAACAAAAAACAGTATCCAGATTTTATTAATGAAAATTTAAAAGTGGCTAGACTTATACTTGAGGTTCTAGAGCCCCGCCCCGCCCCACCCTGCCCCATAAATAAGCTTTGCACATTTGTTACTGCCTAGGTTCGAATTTGAACTCTGGTGCTGCAGCTTACTATCTGTTGGTTTCTTGGCCTCACTGCTAAGGTGCTAACATTAGCAGTACCCACTTCAGGGTGGTTGTGAGGATTATAGTTTATAACACCTGAAATGCTTTGAACACTACCTGGCTTTATAGTAAGTATCCAGTAAGCACTAATACTATTATTTTTTTTTGAGACAGCCTCAAACTGTCGCCCTGGGTAGAGTGCGTGGCATTACAGCTCAAAGCAACCTCCAACTCCTAGGCATAAGCGATTCTCTTGTTTCAGCCTCCCAAGTAGCTGGGACTACAGGCGCCTGTCACAACACCTGGCTATTTTTTGGTTGTAGTTGTCATTATTGTTTGGCAGGACTGGGCTGGATTCGAACCCGCCAGCTCTTGTGTATGTGGCTGGTGCCTTAGCCACTTGAGCTACAGGCACTGAGCTAAGGACTAGCTATTATTATTACATAGTTTATTTATTTATTTATGTATTTATTTATTTATTGAGACAGTCTCACTTTGTCACCCTTGGTAGAGTGCTGTGGCATCACAGCTCATAGCAACGTCCAACTTTCAGACTTAAGTGATTCTCTTGCCTCAGCATCCTGAGTTGCTGGAACTATAGGTGCCTGCCAAAATGTCTGGCTATTTTTTGTTGCAATTCTCATTGCTGTTTTAGCTAGCTGGGGCCAGGTTTGAACCTGCCATCCTTAGTATATGGGGCTGACGCTCTACCCACTGAGCCACAGGCGCTGCTCTATTTATTTATTTTTTGGAGACAGAGTCTCACTTTGTCACCCTTGGTAGAGTGTCATGGTGTCATAGCTCACAGTAACCTCAGATTCCTTGGCTTAAGTGATTCTCTTGCTTCAGCCTCCCAAGTAGCTGGGACTACAGGTGCCTGCCACAACGCCTGGCTATTTTTTTATTTTTCACTCTTGCTCAGGCTGATCTCGAACTCCTGAGCTCAAGCAATCCACCTGCCTCAGCCTCCCAGAGTGCTAGGATTATGGGCATAAGCCCCAGTACCTGGCTCATAATTTAAATATATAGAATTTGGGCAGTGCCTGTGGCTCAAAAGGGTAGGGCGCTGGCCCCATATGCCAGAGGTGGTGGGTTCAAACCCAGCCCTGGCCAAAATAAATAAATAAATAAAATAAAATAAAATAGGGGGAGTGTTGCCATACTGTTTTTAAAAAATAAATAAATATATAGAATTAGAGATGGTGGGGGTGCCCACTGGACTGAGTGTTCAGAGGTAACAGACTTCTAAAGTGCCACTAACCAGCAGGTGTTGTCACTGTGTCTTCTAGGTATTTGAGAGACAGCTACAACTAGCTGTGTCTCTAAAGAAGCCTCTGGTGATCCACTGCCGAGAAGCCGATGAAGATTTGCTGGACATCATGAAAAAATTTGTGCCCTCTGACTACAAGATCCATAGGTTAGACAAGGCTGGAACTTCAGTGGGCACATGAAGGAAACATCCCTCTGTCTAGGGTGTTGGAAAAATGAAAACTTAATGAGGAGAGAAATCATAATCTGTCTTTATATACTATATACTATCTATACTATTTATATACTCTTTTTTCTAAAGAATTATCAGGCTGAGCTATATGAAATTGCTTATAAAACAGCAACTCCAAATGGTTTAAGCTGAAGCCCTGAATCATGAGTGAGCAGGAGAGGCTCTCATGATCCCCTTCTTGGGTGGTGGGCTGACATGGAGTCTCAGTTCTCAGAAATGAGGACTGTTGGGTGGCGCCTGTGGCTCAGTGGGTAGGATACTGGTCCCATATACTGGGGGTGGTGGGTTCAAACCTGGCCTCGGCCAAACTACAACAAAAAATAGCTGGGCATTGTGGCAAGTGCCTGTAGTCCTAGCTACTTGGGAGGCTGAGGTAGGAGAATCGCCTAAGCCCAGGATTTGAAGGTTGCTGTGAGCTGTGACATCATGGCACTCTTGTAAGATTCTGTCTCTGAAAGAAATGAGGACTGTTGTTCTTGGGAACCACTTCTATGGGGTCCAGTGGTTTAGCGTACAGTGAACATTTCAAGGTACTTGAAAAAACATTTTCTTTCCATTTTTGAATTTAAAAGGTTCTTTCCCTTCAGTTAATCATTAAAGTGGAGGATGTGTTTTATCTAACTGGCATCTAGGGGTTTAAGTTCAATTTGGTAAACTCTCTGTGAACTCCTAACTCTACCACATGTATGCCCCACAAGGGGCATTGGCTTTGCTCTGGGGACATCTGGAGATGCTGCCAAGAAAGATCGTTGGTGGCTTCTGTGCACATGGAGTGTGGGACTGAGGTGGGCCCAGGTGCTTTGAGAGTCAGAGCAAAGGCCATCCAGTTCGGCCTGATGAGAGGCATTAGGAGGTGATGCCTGAGCTGGCTCCTTAAAGATGAGTGAGGGGCGGCACCTGTGGCTCAAAGGGGTATGGCACCGGCCCCATATGCTGGACGTGGCGGGTTCAAGCCCAGCCCTGGCCAAAAACTGCAAAAAAAAGATGAGTGAGAGAGGGGTTAACTCAATGGTTCTCAACTTTCCTAATGCTACAACCCTTTAATACAGTTCCTGAGGGGTGACAGCCCCTGGATTAACTGAAAAACACTGTCCAGAACCCTTGGCAGTGGACAGGGAGGAGGGGGCTGCCTAAGCAGAGCCAGTGAAACCTCTGACCCCCTGGCTGTGGGCTGCGCACCAACGATGAGGTGGTCACTTGGCTCTTCTGGCTTTGGCTGGCTTTTCATCCCTTTATTTTGGGCTGCCTTTAAAGGAAATGTAACGGTGTCCAGTAGACTAGGGCTGAGATGGCCCAATAAGGTGTTATGGTTTGAGAAAGCCCTGAATTTCCAAATTGGTTAATAAACATAAATAGTACCAAGAACATGAACGGGTATCAACTTAAGAGAAGAAAATTCATCCATGGCTTGGCGCCTGTAGCTCAGTGAGTAGGGCATTGACCACATAAGCCAAAGCTGGTGGTTTTGAGCCTGGCCCTGACCTGCTAAACAACAATGACAACTGCCACCAAAAAACAGCTGGGTGTTGTGGCAGGCACCTGTGGTCCCAGCTATGTGGGAGGCTGAAGCAAGAGAATTGCTTAAGCCCAAGAGTTTGAGGTTGCTGTGAGCTGTGACGCAGTGGCACTGTACCGAGGGTGGCATAGTGAGACTCTGTCTCAAAAAAAAAAAAGAAAAGAAAATTCACCCGTAAGTGGGACTGTGGAAATAGTCTTTGGGATGAGTTGAGGCCTGGAGGGAAGCTAGGGGATTGCCTTTCTGAGTATTTCAATTTTTTGCTTTCTTTCACTTCATTTGATTATACTGGCATAGTTTTTACATGCTGTAGTTGTAGTCTAAGAGGGCCCATGGGTTTTCATTTCTTTTTGTTGTTGATTGTTTGGTTTTTTGCTTTTTGGCCCATGGTTTTTCATTCTGCTTTTCTTTTGCTGTTATAAGCATACGCTACTCCTATACCATTGCTGTGTATTTGTGTGGTCATTTCAAGTGACTGTGTAGTATTCTGCAGTGTGATGAGTGGTGGCTGAGTAATGCTCACACAGTGTCATCTTGGCTCTTACTCTGTTGGAGCTAGCTGTTGTCTGTATTTATTGTAGAGCCATCCCTTGGGGGCAGTTTCTCTATATCTGGAAATTATTTAAAAGGGGCACTAGGGCTAGAGGGGCTTAGGGTTGCTGCAGAGGGGACTATGAGCAATCGATGACCTGGAGTTCTCTCCCCCAGGCATTGCTTCACTGGCAGCTATCCAGTCATTGAGCCCCTGTTGAAGTACTTTCCCAACATGTCTGTGGGCTTCACGGCAGTCCTGACATACTCCTCTGCCTGGGAGGCCCGGGAAGCTCTGAAAAAGATCCCATTGGATAGAATCATCGTGGAAACTGATGCTCCCTACTTCCTTCCTCGCCAGGTAGGGGTGTCTTTGGGATGAGTTGAGGCCTGGAGGGGTGTGGGTGGGGAGGTGGGTGGTCACCCTTATAAGGTTGGCAGGGCCAGAGCCCCAGTGACTTCTAGGTCCCACCCTGGGCTATGCAGATGTCTCCTTATTGTTGCTCTACAGAACTAAAAGTCTAGGGGGCTGAGAAGCTGAAGGGTAACCACTCTCTTCCAGGCAGTGCAAAGCCCTACCCTGTAGAGGGTAGTCCAAGGAAGCGTGGGACCCTGCTCACCCAGAGCCCCCATGACTAGGACTCTCCCTGCACCTGCAGGTAAAGGGGTCTCTACAGGGCAGCCCCAAAGAGGTCCTTGCTGGGGAAGGGACAGGGAGGGAGTTCTGTATTATGCTTCTATGTTATCACAGAAGACACAGTGATGTTATGAATTCTTGGTGTCTTCCAGGTTCCCAAAAGCCTTTGCCAGTATGCCCACCCGGGTTTGGCCTTGCATACAGTTCGAGAAATTGCCAGGGTCAAAGATCAACCGCTCTCCCGCACCTTGGCTGCTTTGCGTGAGAATACCAGTCGCCTCTACAATCTGTAAGCAGAAAGTACACGATCAGGAGTTTTCCTGGAAGAGGTCAGAAAATTTACATTAAATGTTTTTTAGAAATCAGGACAAACAAGATTTTTGTTGCATTCTCTTAAGGTAGAGATGTAGATGTAAACTTAGGGGGAGCATGACGCTCGATTTGTATTAAGTGAGCTTGGTTTGGAACCTTCTTCCTTTTCTCTTCCAAACTCTCCAGGGCGACCAGCAGCCTGATGTAACATAGGCTGGGCTTGAACTCTGCCTGTGTCCCAGGTCAAGGATATGTTTGGAGAGCCCATTGGAACAGAGAAACCAGGACAGGATGTTTTCCTCGAAACCTCGACATAAAGCTTCTGGCTGGTGGATGGGGTGGGGTGGGTGGAGTGGATGTGGGACATGGGTTAGGGGAACTGCCCCAAGTAGTATCAGTATTTTGCCACCCAGCCCGAATACTACAGGGTAGGCAGTGAAGAAGAGTTTGCCAATCCAAGTCCTGTTCTCTGCAGCCTGTATTTTTGAGCAATCTGTGAATAAAGTCACCCTCCTTCTCGGCTAAGCACATGTGGGTGTGTAACTCAGTTCCTGGTTCTCAGTTCTAAAAATGAACTCCTAAGTGGGAAATTTCTTGGGAAATTCACTGGACACCTGTCTCAGAAGTTTATTTTCTTGCAATTAGTGAAGTCATCCTCCTTTCTTTACTGGATAACTCTTCAATTTGGCTGTCACTGTTCCGGTATCAACTCCAGCATCAGCATAGGTGGAAGGACTTCAGCTGCTGGTCTCACTGGTTCTGCTGCCATCAGCATGGAGGTGTGCAGAGAGGGGCGCTCATTATCCATGGAAATCCTGGCTCATGGAGATCCAGGACAGACTGGGGGACTCAAGGAAGAGGGCTTCTTGGGGAAGAGGACCCCAAAGGAGATACTCCCTGCTTAACTGTGCCCCCAGGACTGCTTATTGGGTGTGTTAAGTGGTTAAGCATTCAGTTTACAGCAGAAACTACCTGCTAGGTTGGTGTTAGGGGTTCCAGCCTCCCTTTTTGCCCTCTTTGGAACACTTGACCAAAAGTAATCCTTTTGTTTCATTTCATGTCACAGCCCCTGTGTGCCCCACCAAGGTTGAGAGGTAAATCAATTTCATTTTCCAAAGCTCTGCTCATGTAGCTTAGCCATGTTACATTGCCTATGCAGAACAAGCAGGCCTGCTGTTTATAAATCAGTCCCTCTCCTGCCTCTCCGTGTGTCTTCCTTGCCTTTGTCTCTTCTGTGTTTTGTCTTTTTCTGTGTTTTAGAAGTGAGAGCCTCTCCTTCGACTTTTGAGCAATCATGTCATCTTATGTTTTAAGCCCAGCTCTGCTCCCCGCTGGTGCCTTGTAAAGGTATATTTATTATAGGCCCTAGAGGTTATAATGGTTGAGGGTTAAATGTGAGGAGAGCTCTGCACTGTATTTATAAAGGATTCTTCATCCTCATCTCCTTCAGTGAAGATAGGACACTTGGAGTTCCTTAGCTGTTTCTTGGAGGGTTAAATTGTAAAATCCATCATTTAGGCCAGGCGCAGTGGCTCATGCCTATAATCCTAGCACTCTAGGAGGCGGAGGTGGGTGGATTACTTGAGTTCAGGAGTTCAAAACCAACCTGAGAAAGTGAGACCCTGTCTCTACTAAAAAAAGAAAAACTGAGGCAAGAGGATCACTTGAGCCCAAGAGTTGGAGATTGCTGTGAGCTATGACACAATGACACTCTACACAGGGCAACAGAGTGAGACTGTCTCAAAATAAAATCTATCATTTATGGTGGATTCCTCTGGGTGTTTTTGGAAGGTACATTTGAGCCTTGTAGGCTAAAATGGAATGTATTTAATGTTTCATGTCTAGTATTTCTATCTTGCCCCAGTACACAAGTAACTAGCCTGGAAAGTAGGCCTTGGTTCACTGTCCATCTTCCATGGATCAGCTGTGCTGTTATGTCACCTGTGCCTCAAATTTGCCCATGTGGGGAATCAGAAGGACATTGATCCTCCCACTTGGAAGACTTGTGGGACTGCTAAGTATATCAAAGTGCTTTGTTGTCACCCAAATGAACTGCACCATACCCGTCTTCTCTATAGCAAGCCCTTTAAGTCAATACTGCCTCCACGTGAAACTGACTTCCCTGCATTAGAGGATGAAAAAACTATAATGATGAAATGACTAGCCCATCGACTCTGGACCGATGCAGTCCACCTGCCAAGGAAAAGCACAAGGTGCTATCTACTTTTCTCTCTAGGATTTAGGATTATCATTTATGTGTTCTTGAAACTTACCTGTGTGGGCGTGAAAGCTGGTTGGCATTGTTTTTGATTCCCTTTATTTTTGGATGGCTGACTTGATTTTGCTGTGCTGCTGGAATGCTCTGTATCAGTTCCCTGTTTGGCCATCTTTTTCTGAAAATAAAGTGATGGATTCTCTAGCCAATTCTTAGGCTCTCCATATTTGTGTAGATGTCTCTGAGTGATACAGTGGTTTAGTCTGGTTGGCCAATTCTGTAACCTGAGTCTTCTAATATCTGGAGACTTTCTTGGGCATATGTGTATTTCTCTGAAATTAAACTGTATGTAATAATATATGATACCTTAAAAGTTTTGCTGCCTTGGAGCATTTGAAAAGTACATAGATACCTTTTCTTTTTTTTCCAGAGCAAAGCAGTAGGAGGAAGAAAAATGTAGACCCCAGGGGTGTTGATGAATCAGTTGTACTGTGGGCTTTAGAATGAACGCCTGATTGCCTCTGGGTAAATTTTGGAGGAAATTCTGTTTTGCTACTTGCAGTCAGTCCTCTTATTTTGTAGTAAGGTATTTCTGAACACAATGCACAAGCCTAAAACTAAACTTACGTGTAAAAGGAAGGTTTTCTGCCAAGAATGCTAAACAAATTCGAAATCTCTGTTGCTGCCTCGTTTTTTTTTTTCAGGGGCAGTTATTGATTGTGTATTTTCAGCATAGTCCTTAACTTTTTTTTTTTTGAGACAGAGCCTCAAGCTATCCCCCTGGGTAGAGTGCTGTGGCTTCACAGCTCACAGCAACCTCCAACTCCTGGGCTCAAGCGAGTCTCCTGCCTCAGCCTCCCAAGTAGCTGGGACCACAGGTGCCTGCCACAACGCCCGGCTATTTTTTGGTTGCAGCCGTCATTATTGTTTGGTGGGTTCGGGCTGGATTCAAACCCGCCACCTTAGGTGTACGTGGCTGACGCCTTAGCCACTTGAGCGACAGGCGCAGAGCCTAGTCCTTAACTTTATCTCAGTTCCTTCCCAGTTGAACCCACAGTTGACACAGGCAGGGATAGTTTATTGTGGCTAAAAATCTG
>CAUYQV010076777.1:0-12621 GCA_963574575.1 Galagoides demidoff
CCCGCCAAACAACAATGATGGCTGCAACCAAAAGATAGCTGGGCATTGTGGTGGGCGCCTGTGGTCCCAGCTACTTGGGAGGCGAAGACAGGAGACTCACTTGAGCCCAGGAGTTGGAGGTTGCTGTGAGCTGTGATGCCACAGCACTCTACCCAGGGGGATAGCTTGAGGCTCTGTCTCAAAAAAAAAAAAAAGAAAAAAGAAATTCAAAGCTGTTCTAATTTCCTTTATATGTGACCTGTTTGTATCCCTTCTGTGGAACTTTGTATTTCCAAAGCTTTGAAATTTAACCATGCTAGGCCTTTGTGTAATCTGTTTTTGACCTTTGTGCTAGAGACTTATTTTTCAGTAATGAGAATTTTTCTTTATTTTCTTATTAACTTGCTCCTCTGTTTTATGTTTCCTGTTATTTGGATATTGGAACCCTCTCAAACTGGTCTTCTAATTTTCTTATCTTTTCTCTTATTTTTCCATCTCTTTCTTTTTGCTGTACTTTTGGGGGGGGATTTCCTCATTTCTGATCATCCAGTCCTTTTATTGCATCTTAATTTTTTTTCTCATATTTTTAACTTCTGGTGGTTCTTTTTCCTCTGAATGTTTCTTCCTTGTGAACACTAATGACTTTTTTTTTATTTTCTTTTTTATTTAATTAAATAAATTTTTTTTTTGAGGCAGAGTTTTACTTTGTGGCATTTGGTAGAGTGCTGTGGTGTCACAGCTCACAGCAACCTCAAACTCCCGGGCTTAAGAGATTCTCTCACCTCAGTCTCAATAGCTGGAACTGCAGGCACCTGCCACAATGCCTGGCTTTTCTTTTTTTTTTTTTTGAGACGAGGTCTCCCTCTGGCTTAGGCTGGTCTCGAACTCCTGCTCAGGACATTACACCTGCCTTGGCTGCCCAGAGTGCAAGGATTATAGGCATGAATCATCGTGCACAGCCAACATTAATGATTTTTTAAGAATTTTTCTTCTTCTAGCATAGTCTTTACATGACAGGTTGTCTTTGACTCCTTAGAAGCTTTCCTTAGATTTTTATTATTTATTTATTTATTTATTTTTTGAGACAGAGCCTCAAGCTGTCGCCCTGGGTAGAGTGCTATGGCATCACAGCTCACAGTAACCTCCAACTCCTGGGCTCAAGCGATTCTCCTGCCTTCACCTCCCAGGTAGCTGGGACTATAGGCGCCTGCCACAACACCCAGCTATTTTTTGGTTTTAGCCGTCATTGTTGGTGGGCCCTGGCTGAATTCTAACTTACCAGCTCAGGTGTATGTGGCTGGTACCTTAGCCATTTGAACCACAGGCGCCAAGCCTCAGATGTTTGATAATACTGGACTGACTGGCTCGGCGCCTGTGGCTCAATCGGCTAAGGCGCCAGCCACGTACACCTAAGGTGGTGGGTTCAAATCCCCAGCCCGGGCCCGCCAAACAACAATGATAGCTGCAACCAAAAAAAAAAAAATGGCCCGCCCGTTGTGGCGGGCGCCTGTGGTCCCAGCTACTTGGGAGACAGAGGCGGGAGACTCGCTTGAGCCCAGGAGTTGGAGGTTGCTATGAGCTGTAATGCCATGGCACTCTACCCAGGGGGATAGCTTGAGGCTCTGTCTCAAAAAAAAAAAAAAAAAAAATACTGGACTGACTGCTCATGTTTAAGAATGAGGGACTAAAAAGCCGATTAGAAACTCAGGATGCCTGGTTTCTTCGATGTGAACTTTAATGTAGGACAGTACCATATAATAGAAATACAGTGTGAATCATATATAGTTTTAGATTTTCTAGTAAAATGTGAAATTAATTTTAAGATGATTTATTTAGGTTCAGCTCCTGTAGCTCAGTGGTCAGGGTGCCAGACACATTCACTGGGGCTGGTGGGTTCAAATCTGGCCAAGGCCTGCTAAGCAACAATGACAACAACAACAACAAAACAGCCAGGCACTGTGGCAGGTGCCTGTAGTCCCAGCTACTTGGGAGGCTGAGGCAAGAGAATCTCTTAGGCCCAAGAGTTGGAGGTTGCTGTGAGCTGTGATGCTGTTGCACTCTACCAAGGGCAACATAGTAAGACTATATCTCAAAAAAAAAAAAAAGATAATTTATTTAATGTAAAATATCCAAATATTTTTAATATGGAATAAATGTAAAAGTTAATGAAATCTTTTATATTTTTAAAATATTAAGTTATTGAATCTAGTATTTATTTTACATTTATATCTCAATTGAGATGCTAATTTTTTTAAAAGACTTTTTTTTTTTCCCCCTGAGGTAGGGCCTCACTCTATCACCCAGGCATCATCACAGCTCACTGCAATCTCAAATTCTTGGGTTCAAGATTTTCCTGCCTCTGTCTCCCCATGTGCTTGGAACTACCTTCATGTGCTACCCTACCTGGCTGATTTTTCTATTTTTGTAGAGACACGGTTTTGCTCTTGCTCAGGCTGTTTCAAACTCCTGATGTCAAGCATTCCTTTCCTCCTTGGCCTCCCAAAGTGCTAGGATTATAGGCATAAGCTGCCATAGCTGGCCAAGATTTTCTGTTTTTAGAGCAGTTTTAACGGTTTAGAGCAAAATTGAAAGAAAAGGATAGAGATTCCACATAAACCCCTCACCTCCACATGTGTACAGCCCATCCCATTATCCACATCCCTCACCAGGGTGGTACATTTGTTATAGTTGATGAACTTGCATTGATACTTCATTATCACTGAAAATCTATAGCTTACATTAGGGTTTACTTTTATTGTTGTACTTCCTGTGGGTTTGGACAGATGTATAATTAGACATATCCATCATTATAGTATCATCACAGAGTACTTTCACTGTCCTAAAAGTCCCCTGTCCCTTTATTTATACCCTGCTCATCCTCTGCCAACCCTTGGTCACCACTGATCTTTTTACTGTCATACTTTTGCCTTTTCTAGAATGTCATATACTTGGGATCACATAGTATGTAGCCTTTTCAGATCATCCTCTTTGACTTAGTGGCGTATTTAAGGTTCTTCCATACCCCATTTCTTTTTATCACCAAGTAATATTTTGTTGTCTGGATATACCAGTTCATTTTTCATTCACCTTCAGAAGGACCTGTTGGTTGCTTCCAAGTTTTGACAATTATGAATAAAGCTACTGTAAGCATCCCTGTGCAGTTTTTTGTGTGGATGTGAGTTTTCAATTACTTTGGACAAATAAGTACCAAGGAACAAACTTGCTTGATCTTATGGTAGGGTGTGTTTAGTTTTATAGGAAACATCCAGACTGTCTTTCAGAGTGGCTTTACTGTTTTACATTCCTACCAGCAGTGAATGAAAGTTCTTGCTCTACATCCTTGTCGGCATTTGGTGTTGTCAGTGTTCTGGATTTTGGCCCTTCTATGAGGTATGTAATGACATCTTATGTAGTTTTAATTGGTATTTACTCAGCACCCATAGCTCATTGAGAGGGTGCTGGCCACATACACTGGCCCAGGTCTGCTAAACAACAATGACAACTGCAACCAAAAAATAGCCTGGTGTTGTGGCAGGCACCTGTAGCCCCAGCTACTTGGGAGGCTGAGGCAAGAGAATCACTTAAGTGCAAGAGTTTGAGGTTGCTATGAGCTATGATGCCACTGCACTCTATGGAGGGTGACATAGTAAGACTCTGCCTGTAAATAAATAAATAAATTTTGTTGGATTTTTTTTTTTTTTTAATAGAGACAGAGTCTCACTTTACTGTCTGCAGTAGAGTACCATGGTGTCACAGGTCACAGCAACCTCCAGCTCCTGGGCTTAGGTGATTCTCTTGCCTCAGCCTCCCAAATAGCTGGGACTACAAGCGCCCACCACAATGCCCAGCTATTGTGTTGTTGCAATCTGTCTGGGGCCGGGTTTGAACCTGCCACTCTCGGTATATGGGGCCGGCATCCTACCCAGTGAGCCACAGGTGCCACCCATTTTGTTGGAATAAAAAAAAAAAAAAATTCTTTTCTCATTTGTACCAGCCACTAGTCACATTAATAATGCTAAATAGCTACATGTGCCTAGTGGCTGCCATATTGCACAGTGAAGCTCTGGGGTGATCTGCTTGGATTATGTCACTAGCTTTGGGCTGCTTTTCAGTTCCCTAGAGGAGATAGTTCCAGCCTTAGGTCTCAAGGGTAAAGGCCAGGCTGCTGAGATTCTGTGAGCTTAGAGGGGACAACGTGCTGGGTGTTGTAGTATATATTATACATAGGTTCGCTTTTTTTTGGTATAGGATCCCTGCCCTTAACTATGCCTAGCATCACACCCATTCTAGAGATCTTCTATTTTACCTTCTTCTGAAAATAAACCTCCAGACTTCTGCTGAAAGACAGGAGGGCATAGAGAAAGAGGTGGGATAGGATCTAGAGAGCTAACTACTTTTCTTTTCTTTTTTTGAGACAGAGTCTCACTATGTCACCTTCAGTAGAGTGCTGTGGCTCACAGCTACCTCAAATTCTTGGGCTTAAGCAATTCTCATAAACCATATAAACTGGGACTACAGATGCCTGCCACAACGCCAGGCTTTTTCTTTCTTGTTGTTTTAGTTGTTGTTTAGCAGGCCGAGGCTGGGTTTGAACAAACCCACCAGCCCTGATGTATTTGGATGGCGCCCTAGCCGCTGAGCTATAGGCGCTGAGCCATTTTATCTCTAACTGCTTCTTAGAGAGCTTTCAACCAATCTTATTTTTAGCCTCCTCCACTTTCTAACTATCTAACTCCATTTCTAGAGGTATCTAATTCCTGAGCCTTTTGAGGATCCTTAGGTGTAACTTGGGTTGGTTATTGTCCTTTCCAACTTCTAGTGTAAGGCTCCCCCCTTTCTTAAGTCTGTTGGGTTAAGTATCTCTAGTCTTTGTTTTCCCTAGCTTCACAATTTGGTTGTAGTTGCTTTTTTCTTGTTCTTCTCAATTTTGGAGGATCTTTCCCTTCATTATTCCTTTCTTTCTAAAAATCCCTTTCTTTAGATTTAGTAGTATTTCAAGAAGGAGAGAAATTAGATGCTTTCATTTGTTTTGCCATCTTTTACCTCAAAATTGCTATTATTTTGTATTCATAAGCCATATTTTGATATTAAAAAAATTCATTCCATATTTTTGCTTCTATCAGTATCTGTATTTGTCATTAGTGGTTTTAATTGTAGTGTTTAGTGGAGGACAGGAAGTGAGGTGTTTAGCTCAACCAAGCTAGGACAGTAAAAAAGTGGCTTAAAGGCATAAGAGAATTAATAGCAAACGTGGAGAATGGTCATGCCTATGGTTCATCCTATGAGAGTACATGTGAATCTCTCTAAATGTAGAATATAAATGTCTTAACACAATAAGAAAAAGACATGAAAGCTATGTTAACCAGTTGGATGAAAGTATTTCAAATTGTATATAAAAACGGTACACTGTACCCCATGATAGTATTAATGTACACTGCTATGATTTAATAAAAAAACTAATAAAGGCTGAGAATAGCTTGTGTGCCGGAGAACTATCAGCAGCTCAGTGTTTCTGGAGTTTAAAGAGCCAGCTGGGGGTCATGGGGTTGAGGCTGGGGTGACCACACTGAGAGCTTGTGGCCCACAGCGAGGGTGGATTAGCTTTATTCTTAGAATGAGGATATAATTTAATGTACACACCAGGACGCTTGTGAGAAGGAAAAGGTGCTAAAAAATAATTATCAGGTGTTAATTGCTCTATTAACAAGCAGAAACTGACCTTCAGGAACACCCTTGTCATTGAGAGCCCCTAGAGAGTTTTGTGATTTAGAAAATTCTCTGGCTGCAGTGCAGGACAGAGCACATGCATTTCGTAAAGAATTCAGACAGTGGCAAGAAAGTCCCCCCACACTTATCCCTAGTTCTCCTTCTCAGACGCTGCGATCAACAATTTTAATGTTTTATTCCAGAGATAGTTTGAATGTGTGTGTAGAACCTCCGTAAGTTGAGCACCCAACGGGCTATAACAAACTGGTCCACACATGGAGGTGGTCACCATGAAGAACTAGGCCTACTGTGCTGAAAAGTACATGCGGTGCATGTCTGGTCTATGAAAATTAGGTCAATGTAAGGAGGTGGTCAGCTATGGAGGGTCTATGCAAGTGGCTGCCCATTACACACCCTAGATGCTCCAGCCGGAGGCTCAGGGGCACGCTGAGGCCAGCCAGCGGCCTGGGATGTGAGCAGGCCCTCACTCTGAGATGCAGGTCCTCACTCTGGTGCCCTTGAGAGGTTGGGCCTCCTTGCATTTTGCCATCTGGGTGCCTCTCTTGCCTCACACTTGTCCTGCCCCTGGAGAGGGGGCCATGGGTCAGCCATATATTTAAGGGGCTGGCTGAGTGGAAAGACTCAGAATGTGCGGAGGGGGAAGTGTCCTGGAGGGCAAAGGGATGAACTCCCAAGTTCATGGGAGAAGGGAGGGGAGGACCAGAAAGCATCCATTAGGTAGACCAAGTAGGAGGTCACTGTCACCCTCAGTGAAGCCATCTTAATAACGTGACAGAGGCGGGCATAGTCTCAGATTCTATAAAGCAATAATAGCAAGTCTGGGTGCTTCCTCATTGGTCGTATCCTAGCAACAGGGTGTTGATTGTTCTCAACAGCGGTAAGTGTTCTAGAATGTGCGACCGAATTATACGAGAACACAGTATGCTAGAATGTCTGCATGAATTTGCCAGCCAATTTTTTACTGAGGGGTACTCATGAGATTGGTAAAAACCATTCCCCTTTCCTCTAACTTTCCAGGTGGTCGATGACAAGCATTCATTACACTAACAGAGCTTAAATGCTTCTCCAGGGTCACCTCCTTGAATTCAAAGTTACCAATGAGGGGGAAGAAGATTAAGAACAGGGTCCCAGCAGGGACTGTGAGCTATGAATTGTACTCGCCACCTTCAAAGCTGACATCACTGGATGCTCTTCAGAACTCACCGTGGGATTACGTGTTGTCCTGAGCCATGTGAACAGTGCACCCCTTTCCCTCCCTCTGTCATCCTTCCCCTCCCCACCAAACCCGAAGCAGTGGCTGATCTGACCCAAGTGCACTCTGAGCAGCTTCTAATTATGCACAGAAATCGGTGGCGGGCTTATCTAATCCAGCCTCTTCCTCTGATGCTGCCATTCCCACTTGGGTCCTCCCTCCTGGAACCCTGTACACCTCACCTGGAGTGCTTGGCCTGCCCACTGTGTGACTTTTGTTCCAAACCACGGTCTCCTAATAGCTGAGCTGTGAGGCAGGGTCAGGCCACTCTGGCTCTGGCCCAATCTCATGTTCCATGCCTGGGAGTGCAGCCATGTCCCCTCAGTGGACAGGAATCCTGCTTCCTAGGACGTCCCAGTTAGGACCTCCCCTGAAGCAGCCTCCAGACATCCTGGCCCCTAGCAGCTTCCTCCTAACACACCCTGCCCTGTGTCTGATCCCAGTTCTGCCAAGCCCCATAGCCTGACACCCCAGTGACTGCCTGAGGGAGGACCTTGTGAGTATCTGGTCCCAGACCTGGCCCCGCATGGCCACACCACCGGCTGCCACCCTCACTGTTCCCTGGTCCTCTCAAGGGGGTAGTGCTGCCCCCAGTACACTGGCTGGTTCACCAGCATCTCCAGAGAGGGACTGAACTCGGCTGTCAGAGCCTGGTGCCTGGAGCAGGCCTGCGGGAGCGCTCAGAAAGTCGATGGACTGATGATGCTGGTTTTCCTGTGAAACTATCTTTTAAAAAAAAATCATCTTTGCTATGTGGGAAGGATGGGGTGTAATTTTTCCCTGCCTCATAACACAGTTAGGAAATGACGCTCTCCTGTCCTGGAAGAAAGAGGAACCTATGTAGAGTTTCAGGTGCCCTGGACAAACAGGCCACTAAGGTCTACTGTGAAGAGCAAGGTTTATTTTGGGGAGCAGTTGCCTGCTTGGGGAGGAATGAAGAGGCTGAGAAAGAGACCTGGTGGGCAGGAGAGGGAGCTTGGGAGCCTGGGTGCTGGTGTCAGGAGGTTGCCAGAGGACAGAAGTAGGCCCAGTGAGGCCCCTCCAAGGCTTTGCTGTGTCCACATGCAGGACAGAGCCTGCGATGCTGCTGGTACATCTTCCCGTGGGTTCTGGGGGGTGGGCGGGACTTCAGCCCTTGCTAGGGAGCATCCACAGAGCTGCTGTTTGTGCCATGAGGCCAGCCTGCTCCATCGGGTTACTCAGCCAGGCACTCAGGGTGGACAACCACCGACCTCCCGCTGAGACACTGCCCAGGAAGCACTTGCTCTGTCTTGTACTGGGAGGGGGGGCGCTCCATCCTGTGCTGGAGCTCTGCCTTCCCTGGGAGCAAGCTGGACCACCCTGAGGTCACACCATCCGTGGTAGGAGACCTGGTAAGTGCACACAGGCCTGTGATTCCCAAGTGACTTGCTGGGGTTGGCTTAAGTTGGAGGCAACTTTAGGGCAGCTTGCTTGGGCTCAGGCTTGCTGGATGAATAAGAGTCTGGAAAATCAAAGACAAGAAAGCTGCCATTAAAATTCTATTTTAAACAAGAAATGAAAACACTGTTTATGACAAGCTCTGTGGAGGTATTTGAAACGGTAGTGTTAATGAAAGTATTGGTGTTTCCGAGCGGGGAAATGTTGTTCTAAGCTTGTGACAGGAGTCCAGGCAGGTAGTAATCCTCATAAAGACTTGGTGGGGCCGCTCGGGGAGGGAGCCAAGTTGCCACAGCTTCTCCCCTGCAGAGCGACACTGCCAGCAGCAGCAGCTTGCGGCTCAGGATGCCCGGAAAAATGGTGTTCCTCCTGCACATTGGTAGCTACGTCTGCATAAAGTCCTTCTCAGAAACTGAAGCTGATCCACAAGTCCTGCCAGCGGAGCCCAGGGCACCCTTCCGGACCTTGCTGGGCCGTTTTCTCCTGCTGTTTGCGCCTGAGCACAGCGTGCAGGTGCCCTGCGTGGGGCTCCAGGGAAATTGAGTTAGACATAACCATGGTAACTATCAGGCAGTTAACGCCAATAACTGCGAATCATTGGGCTAGAATTCCTCAGGAGCGTCTCACAGGATTCCATGAGAGGCATAAGTTCCAGCATGTGGGGGCCCAGGACCCTGGACAGAGGCTGCTGTGGGGACACCCCTGCTTCTGTGTGACCTTGGGCAAGTCACTCCCCACCCTGGTCCCTCAAAGTTCCCATATGGGGGTAGATGATACTTTCTGTGAATTCTCATGAGACCACAAAGAGTTAAAGCTTGTGAAACATGTTTTGTAAATAACATGTAAACCTCAGGGGTTCCTGCCTCACTTTTCAGTCCCAGGGAACATCTCTGTGGGTGGGAGAGTGTGGGGAGTTGGATGATGAAGCTTTGATTTTTTTCTTTTTCAAGCTTTTTATTATGGTAACTTTCGGATCCAAATCCAAGTAGTCAGAATAGAATAATGGTTTTCCGTACCCATCACCAATAAAACAACTGACATTTGGCCAATCTTGTTTCATTCATCTCTTTTAAAAATTTGACTCTATTGAGGTAGAATTTATATACAAGAAAGGCACCTAAATGTGATTTTTTGATGACTTAGATAAATTTTGACACTGTTAAACAATTATTCTGACACTTGTTGAAATGGTGAGGAAGCTTTTATCAAGACCATTACAGTATTGGTCAGCCCTGTTACAGTGGTGGAGAGGGAGAGAGTGGGCTTCCATCAGATGCAGCTGGACCCTGCAATTCATAGCCAAGGGGCAGGTGGGGGTCGGTGATGGAAAGTGGTAAGAAGAGACGCCTGGGTAGAGGATGCTCGCTGAAGGCAGGTGGAGGACTTCAGTGCCAAAGTGGGGGATGAGGAACTTGATCAGATGTCAAGAAGGTCAGATATGAGGGTGGGGGTCCTTGCCAAACTGCCTTAGCAGGAGTCCTGCTGCTGAAGACAGGAGGAGAAGGACCCAGGTGGGAGGCCTTGTTGGGCAGAGGACTCAGAGAAGCCTGGACAAAATTTGGCCTAGGGGGTCATGCAGCCACCAGCCCACCAGAGGTTTAACATCTATCACTTCCGAAAGTTCTCTCCTGCTCCTTCCCTGCCAACCTGCATGGTCCCAGGACTGGGCAGACCAGACCAGGGAACGTGTACATCATTGTAGGGGTGTTCAGGTGATAAGCGCTGGCCTTCTCTGGATTTTTCTTTCTTTCTGAGGCTCAGATTACAGGCAGAGTAGGACCTTGTTCTCAGTGGAGACGGGCAGGTGGAGGCTTTTTCCTTTTATTCTTTTCTTTGGGTAGAATACACATAACATAAAATTTATTATTTTAACCATGTTTAAGGGAACGCCATTTCTGAAGGGGATTAGAAATGCCACCCCTTATTGGTTAATGGATATGAAGTTTCACTTTGGAATGACGAGAACATTCTGAACTCTCAATCTTTAGCCTCTGGGGCTGGAAACTGACTCAGTCACCAAGGGCCAATGATTTAATCCATTAAGGTTATAATAGAACCACTATATAAACCCGAGACAATGGGGTTCAGTGAGCTTCTGAGTTGACAAGCACATTGAGTCGCTGGGAGGGGGGCGGGTATTACACTCAGAGAGGGCACGAGACTCTATGCATCTCTTCCATAGCTGTTCCTGAGTTGCATTCTTTGTGATAAACTGGTAATAGTAGCAAAATACCTTCCTGAGTTTTGCTAGCCCTTCTAGCAAACTGTTGAACAGAGGAGGGGGTTTGGGAACCCCTGATTTATAGCTGGATAGCTGGTTGGTTCTAAGTATGGGAGGTCCAGACTGGGATTGGTATCTGAAGTGGGAGCAGTCTTGTGGGACTGAGCCCTTAACCTGTGGGGCCTAAAGCTAATTCCAGTAGATAGTGTCAGAATTGAATTGCGTCATTGTGTACCCACTTGGTGTCTGAGGAGTTGAGCGTTGGTTATTGGAGAGCCCCACACATTGGGGTCAGAGTGGTGTGAGTAGAAACAGGTCATAGTAGTAGGCTGAATAATACCCCATTGTGTGTACACACCTCGTTCTGCTTATCCATCAGTCTGCTGGTGGATATTTGGGTTGTTTCCACCTTTTGGCTATTGTGAATAATGCGGCTATGAACATGGGTGTACAAATATCTCATCAAGTCCTTTCAGTGCTTTTGAGTGTGTACCCAGAAGTGGAATTGTTGGGTCAAAAGGTAACTTATAATTTTTAGGAATTATTATACTGTTTTTTATAGTGGCTGTACCATTTTACATCTCCTCCAGTAATGCACACGGGTTTTAATATCCCTACATCTTCACCAATGCTTGTTATTTCTGTTTCTTTTTGTTGTAGTTGTTTTACAGAGTCTTATTCTGTCATTCAGTCTGGAGTGCAGTGGTACGATCATAGCTCACTGCAGCCTTGAACTCCTGGGCTCAAGTGATCCTCCTGCCTTAGCCTCCTGAGTAGCTAGGACCCTGGTGCACACCATTGTTCCTAGTTATATATTTTTTCTTTTTGTGGAGATAGGGTCTGGCTGTGTTGTCAGGCTGGTTTCAAACTGCTGACCTCAATCTGTCTTCCTGCTGTGGCCTCCCAGAGTACTTGGGAGGTGGAGCCTGGCCTACATTTTTGTTTTTTGTTTTTTAAATTATAATAGCTATCTTTTCATATGCTTGTTGGATAGTTGTGTATCTTCTTTGGAGAAAAATGTATTCAAATCCTTTCTCCTCTTTTTATCTATTTATTTTTTGAGACATAGTCTCACTATGTTGCCCTGGGTAGAGTGCGGTGACATCACAACTCACAGCAACCTCAAACTCTTGGGCTTAAGTGATTCTCTTGCCTCAGCCTCCCAAGTTGGAAGTACAGGCGCCTGCCACATGTCCTGGCTATTTTTTTGTTGCAGTTGTCATTGTTGTTTAGCTGGCCCAGGCTGATACGAACCCGCCAGCCTGGGTGCATGTGGCTGGCGCCCTACCCACTGAGCTACAGGCACTGCCTTCTCTTTTTTAAAAAATGTTTTCTTATTCTCACAAATAACTTTTGCCAATTCTTACTTTATCTTATGTGTATTTCGTATTAAGCTAGTTAAAATTTGTATCCTCCTTTCCCAATAATCCTGTTTCTGACAATATAAAGTGTCTCCGTGGCTGTCTTCACTTCGTAGTGGTACCTTTCTCTAGAATCTGGTTACTTTGGCCTGTGACTTCAGGACCCACTAAGGGCGGGTATTCAATTACACTATCAGGTCCTTGGGAAGAGTCAAAGGCCAGGCCTGCATGGATCCCAGCATTTAGGGGAAGGGAGGAATCCAAAAGATGAAAACCCTCCGTTCTTAGAATCACTTTGATTTGCTGTCTCCCTGCCTGGGGCCTACACTGGTCAGGGCTGTTCTTCCAGCCCTCCAGGGAAAAGTGGTCTTGGGAGGAGCCAGGCTCCTCAGATCCCATACTGAGGTGGGGGGGGGTCAATGTTCTGTCCTAACCTGTTTCAATCAAATTTCCACCCTGGCAGAGAGCATGTATCAATCACCCTGATTATTTCAGATATTAGCCCGCAGGGCCAAGTGGTGGCTGTACCAAGGCTGGCAGAACAGTGGGCAGAGCAGGACTTTAAAGGGCCCCTTGATTACCCTCTTACTCTGCACTGGCTGCTTCCCAGGTGGCAGCTCTGTGCCACACCCCCCAACGTCAGTCCCTCTCAAACATGTAAG
>CAUYQV010076780.1:0-10010 GCA_963574575.1 Galagoides demidoff
TTTCCTCCTAACTGTAACTTCGTCCCTACTGACCCACATCTCTCCTCTCTGTCCACTTTCCATCTTCTATCTCTGGTAAGCATCATTTACTCTCTACTTCTAAGAGTCTGACTTTTTTAGATTCCACATACAGTATGAGTGACATCATACAGTAGAATACTGCATTTTTTAAAAGGTCTACAGGTGATCATAACCTATATCATAGGCTGAAGAACACTGGTATATACTTCAATACAAAATCAGCATGTGGGCTTGGCACCCAAAGCACAGTAGTTATGGCGTCAGCCACATATACTGAGGATGGCAGGTTCAACCTGGTCAGGGCCAGCTAAACAACAATGACAACTGCAACAAAAATAAAGCTGGGTGTTGTGGCAGATGCCTGTAGTCCCAGCTATTTGGGAGGCTGAGGCAAGAGAATCGCTTCAGCCCGAGAGTTTGAGGTTGCTGTGAGCTGTGATGCCATAGCATAAGGTGACCAGATTTTAACATCGGTAAAGCAGGACGCCATTGGGGGGGAGGAGGGCGAGGCCTGACAACAATGCAAACTTTGATAAGCAGTTCTCGATAAGCAGTTCTCAACAATTATTTGTTATTATTAAAGTTTAACATTATAAAATTAACAAAAATAATATAAAACTCATATCCTGGTGAAATAGCCACATGGCAGCCGAAAACTGTATATTTCCTTCCTGTTCTCCCGTGTTCACTAACTTGTCGTGCATTCTTTTCAAAAATCGGACTTTTTAAAAATGCCGGAGGACTTGGGACAAATTGTTAAAAATTGGGACTGTCGGCTCGGCACCTGTGGCTCAAGTGGCTAAGGCACCAGCCACATAAACTTAAGGTGGCAGGTTCGTATCCAGCCCAGGCATGCCAAACAACAATGACGGCTGCAACCGAAAAATAGCTAGGCATTGTGGTGGGCGCCTGTGGTCCCAGCTACTTGGGAGGCTGAGGCAGGAGACTCGCTTGAGCCCAGGAGTTGGAGGTTGCTGTGAGCTGTGCTGCCATGGCACTCTACCCAGTGGGACAGCTTGAGGCTCTGTCTCAAAAAAAAAAAAAAATTGGGACTGTCCTGCCAAAAGCGGGACATCTGGTCACCTTACTCTAGAGAGGCAGGGGACTACTTGTTTGTTTCAGACAGTTTGGCTCCTTCTGAGCTAATTGTCCTTGCCTAGAAGGACAATACCTGTTGTCCTTCTGATACCTATTCCACCTGGGCAACCTTGCCCAGGAGGGGAGTAGGGAGTTTACATTAGCCTTTTCACTTCTAAATGAAGTTACATTAACCTCTTCATTCCCAAATGGAGTTACATTAACCTTTTCAGCAGCTGAAAACCGTATATTCCCTTCCCATTCTCCTGCTGTTCCCTAGCTTGTGGTGCATTCTTTCCAAAAATCAGGACTTTTTAAAAACACCACAGGATGCGGGACAAATTGTTAAAAATCGGGACTGGCCCACCAAATGCGGGACTTCTGGTCACCTTAGACTACAGCTCCACATGGGGGTCCCACCCTCTATGCTTTGAAAGACGAGAAGCTCAACTCCCATTTTTCTCTAATGGGCAACTGCCAGGCTTTATTAGAACCTCCCCCATGGGATCCATATGCCATATCAAGACTGTGCTGGTAGATGGAGCAGAGGTGTCCTGAAATATCCAGAGGCCAGGGCCTTCTGAGGAAGGCTATAAGCATGGAGGCAGGGCTCTACTACTCCTCACATGAGATGGGATGGGAATGGTTAAGAGATCACTGAGCATGGTGGGCCCTACAGAAGTGGTCTTTAGACCTTGGTCATGGGCTGAGCAAAACGAATGTCAGAGTGAGGGCTGGGCTCAGGGGTCCATCATGACCCAGACTCGCTGTGACCTTGGGCAAGCTGCTCACCAGCTCTGTGCCTGGCTATCCTAATCTGAGGAGGGCTGTAACAGCATCACATTAGCCACTATAAATGATTACAGGTGCTCATACATGTGTCAGTGACTGGGGGTGGCTTGGCATGCAGTAGGTGGCCAACTCATGGTGATATTTGTCATGATTAACAGGGCATCTCTGCAGGAGGTCCCAGAGAGTCAGACTCTATTCCATCCTTGAGAGCCCCAAGACTTCCTAGAGCAGTGGTTCTCAACCTTCCTAATGCCGTGACCCTTTAATACAGTTCCTCATGTTGTGGTGACCCCCAACCATAAAATTATTTTTGTTGCTACTTCATGTATGCAAATATGTGTTTTCCGTTGGTCTTAGGTGACCCCTGTGAAAGGGTCATTTGACCCCCCAAAGGGTCACAACCCACAGGTTGAGAACTGCTGTCCTAGAGAGACATGATCCATAGGAAGCACCAAATAGGAGCCTCTGGCCCAAAGGGTGGCCAGGCTCCAGTGCCTCTCCCTGCAAGCTTTTCCTGACAGCTGGAGTTCACAGCACTGAGCTTCCCGCACCTCAGCTACTCCTGCTCTGGTCTTTCTACCTAGTTATGTGTCTGTGATCTGTGAGAGGCAGGACTGAGTCTGCCATATCTCTGCAAGGCAGCATAGTCTGGCACTGCATGTCCAGTAGCAGGTGTGGGATTCACAGGCACAAGGGCTTTACTGGCAGAGGCCACTGGAACCAGCCCCAAAGATAGGCCAGGCTCATATGGATGGAGGGCTTGGGAGTCCTATAGGAAGGGGCTCAGGAAGATTGAGAGAGGGACAGTGGGCCTGGGCAGGGGGAGATGGGCTATGGGTACCTCCTGCTGGGTCCTGGGCAGGTGTGGGCAGGGGGTGCATTGGTGGGATGAGGTACTTTGTAACTTGTGGAATGGTTTACCCTTGGCTGGGGAGGGCTTCCTCTTCATTGTGGGATGACACTAGTTTGTAGGGGTAGAGAATAGCATTGGTATAACCTTGCTATCCTCTGGGCAGGAGACATTGCTAGGCTGAAGTATAGGGAGTCCCATACTATTGGGACTATTGAAGTATTGGGAGTCCCAAAGCCTGGCTTTGTACAGGCTTTGCCTTTCCTCTATGGTCCCAACTGTGGTCAGGGAGGTGCCCACTGAGCAACCTAGGGAATGTCTGAAATGAAACTGAGGTGTATCTCAGGCTTTAGGGCAGGCAGCCTTCCTCACCTCCTGACCTCCCTGCACTTTGTCCCTCAGAGACTGGCCGATGCTGCAGAGAACTTCCAGAAAGCCCACCGCTGGCAGGACAACATCAAGGTAAGAACTCTAGCACCACCCCCTCAGCCTAGGGCATGCCCACCCCCAGCAAGGGTAGATATGAAGGCAGGGAGGGGAGGAGGCTGGCCAGGCACACTTCAGGGGCACAAAGCAAGGAGTCTGTGGAACAGAGTCAGAAGCTGTTGTCTAACATTCAGCAAATATTCCAGGCTCCCCTTTAGTGCTAGGGTATACAGCAAGATATGAGCCCCATTTCACTCCAGAGGAGTCATGGAGTTGCCTATGAGTGGAATTCCCCAAAGAAGGTTCCCAGCCCCTGGATCAGAGGCCTGTTGACTGCAGGGCTGGTCAGAGACATTAACACAGTGACCTAGAAGGAAGAGTACTACATCCTATTCCCTGACTTCCCTAAACAGCAGCTGTCTTCCAGGGGGCCCTCAAGCTGGGCTTGGAACCTGGCTGCATAGTCACAAAAGCCTCTTCTTCCATGATGAGAGCTCAGAAAGAGTTCAGATCCCTCCAGTGGAAGTGCAAAGGGCCCAGGTAAGGGAGGGAGGGGAGACCCTAACTGATACCCTCAAGCCTGGATTGCCCTTGCCAATTCCTTACTGTTTGATTTTGCCTAGGGCTGGATATACCCACCCTCTTCCCGTCAGGCCTGAGTCAAACTGAGGCAGGGATCCTCTTGGAAGGACACAGGGAAGACTGGATGCCAAGGATGTTGGGACCCTCACACACCAGACCAATTGGAGAACACCAGTTATGTTCTCCACAGCTGCTTAGGCATCTGGGCCAAGGCTTCTGGTGGTCTCATGCTAAACTTGGGTTGGTAGACCTTTGACTCATTCCAACTCTGGACCAAGCATGTCTTGGCACATCTGCTCCAAGCAGCAGGAGTTCTTAATCCCTGTTTAACGGAAAAGAAAACTGAAGCACAGAGTAGTGAGACCTGAGATTACCTGCTAGTGGCAGAGATTCATAGCTGTTTTCAGATGCTGGGGGTTGGTGCCTATGCCCCAACCTGCTCCTCCTCCCCAGTCTCTACCCTACCCCCACCCCATACCCTGAGCCTGCCCCACTTTGCCCACACCATGGCATTCTTCCTTCACCCCCAGTAGGTTCAGGGTACTGTGCCTAGGGAGTTCACCCAGGGTTGGGGGTGACAAATGATTATTTAAGGTGAACAACTGAATGGCTAATGGGCTCCCTTCCCTAGGAGCCTGGGAACTGACCTTTCTCTCCCTCCTCACTCCAATTCCACCTCCCATCACTGGGTCCTGTGCCATCTGAGCCCCTTGATCAGAAATACCCATGATAGCTGGGTGCCCGTAGAACAATGGTTAAAGCACCGGCCCCACACACCAAGGGTGGCAGGTATGAACCCCACCTGGGCTTACTAACAAACAAACAAACAAAAAAGAAATACCCATGATACCGCTCACTCACCACTCAGACCACACTCTCACCTCTAAATAACCCCCGCCCTGGCAGCCCTACCCACAAGGGCAGGATCTGGCCACTCCTGCCTCCTTTGCCAATCTCTTCTCCCACACCTCACCCAAACTGAACACTTCACTCCAGGCCCTTCCCTGCCTCTAGGCCTGTGCTCATGCTACCTCTCTACTTAGATCCTTTGTTCTTCCTGAAGCCCCAGCTCATCTGTTTCCTCTCAGCCCCCAGCAAGGCTGCTCTTTTCCCCAGCCCATCACCCCCTCCATCCTCTGGGCTTCCAGGATCCTTCACTCCTGCTCTGTCCATTTATTTGTTCTAGACATGTCATCTTCCTCCTCTCCCCCCAAGACAGGCATGCAGGTCAGGCAGCGGAGGGCCAGTGAAGGAATCAGGGAATAAGGAAGTGAAAAGACCCACCCTCAGCCTGGCCTCTCTCTCCCAAGCCAGGACCCAAATAGGGAGATAGGGCCTCAAACCTGTTTTCTCTTCCTGACTCTGCAGAAAACCCAATATTTCCAAGTGTCACCCTGCCAGACTCCTTACCCCTTGAATTAGCTATTCCCTGAGGCAGGAACAGCTTATCCCAAGCCCGGGTGGGCATTAAGGGCGCTGCCAGGAAGGAGGATCCAGGTCTCAGGGATGTCCAGGTATACTGAGACAGGTACTACGTGAAGACCCACTCCATGTACACTATGCCACAGTCCCTGTGGGACCCAGGCAGGGGCTTCAGTTTCCCCATTTGGCAAAGTATTGACTGGTGTTGGTGCTGCCTATCAGTATTTGTATTTGAGGAGTCAGTGTATGTATCAGGTTGTGTGGGTGCACTAAGTCAGTGATGGAGTGGGTGAGTCTCTAGCTGTACCAGCCCTTGGGCCCTGGGCACTTTTGTCCTAAAATGAGGCAATAGAGGACCCTAGATGGCTTCCTCCCCCCCTCCCTGAGGCAGCACTCACCACTGGGCCATGTTCCATTGACACTAACCACCCTCCCCCTCCACGGTCCCTCAGTGTGCCTGCCTACCTGCCTGTCCCACTGGTATCCCAGGTAGGGTAGGGCAGTAGTCACCTTCCTCCTTCCTAGCTGTAGGGTCACTGCTCTTCCCAGGAAGCTCTTCTCACTTCCTTATTCCCTAATTCTTGCCAAGCTGAAAGGCATCAGTGCTAATGGGGGGGGTCCATGAGCAGACACACCAGTCAGCTGTGCCTGACCTGTCTGGGAGAGTAACAGCAATGGCTGCAGATAGGGGCTGTCCATGCCTGGGGGGTGCAGGGACTTGAGGCTGGAGAAGGCATAGTGTTCTTTCTCTTGCAGGCATACCACACACTCACTCCTGAATTCACATCCTTCTCAATGACCTTCAAGAGAGGTGATAAGGAGCCATGTTCCTTCCCAGCACTTAAGAGAGTACCTGGGGCTCAGTGCCTGTAGCTCAGTGGATAGGGCCTTGGCCACATGCATTGGGGCTGCAGGGTTTGAATCTGGCCTGGGCCTGCTAAAACAACCATGACAACTAAAACAAACAAACAAACAAAATAGCCGGGCATTGTGGCAAGCACCTGTAGTCCCAGCTACTTGGGAGGCTGAGGCAAGAGAATCGCTTAAGCCCAAGAACTTGAGGTTGGTGTGAGCTGTGACACCATGGCACTCTACTGAAGGCCACAAAGTGAGACTCTGTCTTAAAAAAAAGAGAGAGAGAGCGAGAGAGCACCTGCCCTGTGCCACAGTTTCAGCCTCAAACTCAAGCCCTTTACCCAAGTTGGGCCTTTTCCCAGGAATGCCCTTACCCCTCCATCAAAAGGACAAAGCCTCTCCCCACAAATATCTGCCCATAATTTTCCCTTCTGACTCCATCCCTAGGACTGACACCCACTGCCTATAGCACCCACCTTTGGTGCCTTCATCACAGATGGTTCCCAGGCCAGTGTCCCAGTGGGCTCATCTGTCTACCCCACTCACAGCTCTTTCAGGCCAGAAGCCATCAAGCCTGACTCAGTGCTATCCACTACTTATCCATGTGCCCAGCCAGGTGCCCAATAGTTAGAGTGACCAGGAGCAGTCCTGTTACCTCTGAGATGAGGAGGATGGCACCCAGCAGTTCAGGGCACAGAGAAGATGTTTGGTGCATGTGGCCAGGCTAGAATCCACTGCACAATCAGTGGGTGTGGCCTTCCCTGTGTCGACAGCACACACAGCAGGTCTACATGCAGACCTCTGAGGAATGGACGGTGGTATACACACAGCCACACGCACACAACCCCCACTGACACCAGCCAAGGTATGTGGGTGATCTTGTAGTCTGCAGAGTTGGAACTGGGACAAGAGATCAAGGGAATGTGGATGATGTCTAGATGTAAAACCTCTCATCACCCTTCCTAGTCACAAGCCATGACTCTATCTATATACTTGGCCATGGCTAGGGCAGAGAACCTGTAAACATAACCCTGACCAGCCATGACTCTTGGATGCCAGAAAAACTGTGGTACTCATTAGCAGGCAGCACCTCCCATGGCCCTTGCAGATGAGCAGCAGGTGCTTTGTGCCTATAACACTTAGGGTAGATGAAGATGGGCCACCTGCTGGACTGTGTTTGGGGCCAGCATCATGTACCACCATAACACCTAAACCATGCCCTGGTGGAGTCTAGTGGAGGAAACAGTCCTACTCTGAGGAGTATGATGGGGAAGACAGAGCCCTGTTCTGGGGAGTCTAATGGAGAGGAGGTGGCTCTACCTAGGGAATCTAGAAGGAGGGCTGTGAAGGCTGGGCCAGGCTAGAAGAGCCAGCTGGATAGGACAGGTGGCCTCCCAGGCCTAAGGGTCTGACCCAGCCATAAGGCCCGACCCAGCCATAAGGCCCACTATCTGCCTCTCTGCCAACCCAGCAACAGACCGCTCTCTCAGAAAACAGTCCTCTTGGCTGAGCTGAGCTGGCAGTGGGCCAGGGCAGGAAGGCCAAGCGTCCTCACTGGTGTGGCGGGTAGCTGGCCTGGGCTGTGCACAGGCGGCAAGTGGGCAGGCAGCAGTCATGTCTGGCCAGGCCTTAACAGCCACTTTACACACCAATCATGGACAGCAAACACTATTACCCATGTTCATCTCATGTTCACATCCTCACCATTTCCCAATAGTCCACATCCCTTATGCCTTCTCTTGGGCTTGGCTCCTGCTAAGGAGAATGTGTTTGTCATCAATACATGGGCCATGTGGACCCCTGCCCACCACTCACCTATAATCTATTTATGCAGGTCCATGATGTGGGGGGAAGGGCATGTGTATGAGCTCAGAGGGGGTGATTTCCTCAACCCCTGCCCAGTTGAGGGAGACGGGGTGCTTGGCTATAAATAAGTCTGAACAAAATGGGCCTAAAATATAATGGGGGAAGAGTGTTAGGGGAATGGTCCTCAGACATTAAGAACACTTGTTTCACCCTTGTTTCAACACTCAGCCTTTCCTCTAGACTGTGGAGTTGTAAAATGGAAGGGGACCCACCCATGGGTTGACCCTACTCACTGGAACACCCAGCTTCCTATGCTCTTCACATCCTCAGAGGAGACATCCTTTTTTTTTTTTTTTTAAAGTGTCTCCCTTGATAGAGTGCTGTGGCATCACACCTCACAGCAACCTTCAATTCTTGTATTTAAGCAATTCTTTTGCCTCAGCCTCCCAAGTGGCTAGGACTACAGGCACCCGCCACAACACCTGGCTCTTTTTTTGTTGCAGTCATCATTGTTGTTTAGCTGGCCTGGCCCAGGTTTGAACATGCCAGCCTGGTGTATGTGGCCAGCACCCTACCCACTGAGCTATAGAGGCCACCCCAGAGGGGGCATCTTCATGATGATTTTACAGATGGGGAAATTAAAGCTTCATGAGGCTGCATGATTTAGGTAGGCACCCTTGCCTCTTCTATGAGCCAGAAGTAACCCCTGGAAGTCCTCATGGGGCCATCAGGACAAACTGTAGACCACAGCCTTTGAGGGTCCCAGAGCACACGTGTCTAGCTCAGAATTTGAACCCAGCACCTTTTGCTAAGGTACTGTACTCAAGCACTAGATAGTACTGCTTCCTTGTTGCTTAACTCAGGAGGTGGGTCACTAATGGTAAACATTTGGGTGCTATGCAGGCCAAAGCACATAGGAGACTTCCCAGGGAACCTTCTACCATAACCCTGATGGCCCCATTCTGCCACACCTCTAGCTCTACATCACACAATACCTAGAAATCCAAGCTGTGTTTACCATTGTATTTTCATGTGTGTGACCTTGCCCACCACTATCCCATGCTCTTCTCTATCAAAGGGAGGAGTGCTGCCCACATGCATTCAAGCCATGAGGGGCAGGAAGAGCATAAAGATTGCTGAGCCTCACCTGTTCATCAGAGGACTGGGAATCTTCCTGCATAATGTGTCCCTCTGTCTCTGATGCCACCAACATGTGATGTTCTAAAACTTTGAAACAGCAGGACAGAGAGAGAAATGGAGCCATTGGAGAAGCTGGACAGGTGGTCCCAAGTGAATGCCAGGGCACCCTAGCAATGACCCAGGTGCAGGTGTTACCCACAGCCTATGAGGGAAGCCCAGGGCTCCTAGAGGCCTCAGAATGACTGGCCTCCACCCATGCCCTTTCCTGTCCTTGCAGAAGGTTTGTCTAAAAAGTGGATGAGTGAAGCCCCAGGTTGTAATCTGCAGTCCTCCCACTGCGCCGCCTGTTTTCATTATGGAGCAAAAGAGCATCAGAGCTGCGTTTATAACCCCCTTTTAGATAACAAATCACATTTTCTTTTTGCCAGCGAATGTGTTGAATTGATATTTTTTTCCCCTCAGTTTAATGGGTTTGTGTGTTCAGGAATGATCTTCATCAACTGAAACTCCTTATTGTGTTTGATGTAATGTCAGCTTTCATTATGGGCTTCGGTCAGAGCAGCTCAGGGAAAGGCCCAGCACCCTGGAGCCTGGGCCCCTACCCCAGTCCCCACCCCAGGCCCACCTGGGCTCTAATCTTTCTAGATGGTGGGTAGGGGCAGTGTGAGCAAGGTCAGAGATGAGTTGGGAGTGTGAATGGAAGCTGGGATGTGTGTAGCCTTTCTTCTCCCTTCCCTAGTGGCATCTGTATGATAGTCACAGGACATTATGAAAAAGCTCCAGACAGGCTCGGCGCTTATGGCTCAATCGGCTAGGGCGCCAGCCACGTACACCTAAGGTGGCGGGTTCGAATCCCCAGCCCGGGCCCACCAAACAACAATGATGGCTGCAACCCCAAAAAAAATGGCCGGGCATTGTGGCGGGCGCCTGTGGTCCCAGCTACTTGGGAGGCGGAGGCAGGAGACTCGCTTGAGCCCAGGAGTTAGAGGTTGCTATGCTATGAGTGGTGATGCCATAACACTCTACCCAGGGGAATAGC
>CAUYQV010076781.1:0-29942 GCA_963574575.1 Galagoides demidoff
GCGCCTGTGGTCCCAGCTACTTGGGAGGCGGAGGCAGGAGACTCGCTTGAACCCAGGAGTTGGAGATTGCTATGAGCTGTGATGCCATGGCACTCTACCCAAGGGGATAGCTTGAGGCTACGTCTCAAAAAAAAAAAAAAATCTGGCAATAGAGGCAGCCAGCTGGGTAGATGAGGCCTGGTTAGAATTCCACCCAGAGTCGCCCTCTGTTTCTGGGGCCTCCTCTGTATTAGGATAGAAGGATGTCTTGCCCACTTTAAATTTGTATTGCCACTAATTCCTGGTAATTTGTTTCTTAAAGTTGTCTTATTTTTCCTCAATTTCTTGTATGTGGTAAGAATGAGGAAAAATGGAAAGGATTTGTCATACATTTTACATATTTGCACACCTACCTAAACTGTGAAATGTTATCATTAAATGTGCACTATAATATTACAGGGAATTAAATGTGTTTCATTATTTTGAGTAAATTGCCTTGAATGAAAAGGTAGGCTGCTAAATAACTTGAAAAAAAAAATGACCCTACAACATTCACGTGTTCATTTACTGTGGAAGTTGACAGAAACCCATGGCTATGCTAGGCCCATACAACAATTTAGGAGACAGAAAACTGAAGGTCAAAATTTTTAGACCATTTTCTAGATTACCAAATGATCAACTCCTGAATAGTTTAACTAATGTATTGTAATGCCCATTTAAATTGGGTTTAGATGTCTCTTTATAGTTACAACCAGTTGTCCAAGATTTAAACTTTTCAAAATTTCAAAAATAAAATAAATTAAGCATCTAGGAGCTACTGATACAGAAAGTTTATTAGAAATAGTCACTGTTACTTCAGTTAAAACTCACTGTTTCTACTACTCCCGTTCTGTCCTGGCTGCACAATTAAACCAGGAAAGGGCGATAGGACTTCTTTATTTTGGTGACTGATTGATAGAATTCAGTAATATCCTTAAGTATCAAAAGTAAGTTTGTAAAATCCAAACTGAAAAGAATTTAAAACCTTAACGGGAGTCATTATTTTCAAATATCTGATATTTCATCCAAGATATTTCTGGCGTTTTTAGGTTAAAAATTTCTTTGGACATACTAATATCAAGAGTTTTAACATTACTTATGGAATTATCTGTTTTTTAGGTAAGAAAACATGATATGAGTACTTCATGTGGCGGCAAGGAACAAGACATAAGCTCTAGGGAGGGGTTATTGTTTTCAATTCCAGAAAGGGCAAGCCTGCTTCCCTAGGGCGTGGCAAGTGCATCTTAAACCTGTGGGTCAGAGCCTAATATCCCCACGTGGGCTCTTCCTTTTCAGCAATTTTCACTTGGGCCTGATTGTGCTTCTCCCTTTAGAGCACACTTTTATTTCCTAGCCCTCTTTGATTCTCTAGCTCTTTAATAATTTCCTTCAGCTGTGTTTTCTCCCATTTCTGACTCGCGTTTCTGCTTGTCTGGGTGGTTATGCTTGAGCAGGGGCAGAGCACGCACGCCACCTGGCGGTATTCAGGCACTTCGCTTTTTTGCTGCACCTGCTGAGAACATCTCTATCTCCTGCATTTCATCCAGATTCCTGAAACCTTGGTGAATACATTTGTTAATACTGTTTAAGCTGTGTATGGCTATAAGAAGTGTATTTTATCAAGTCCTAAGGGACAGCATGCTGACTGCCCTTGACAGCTACTTCCGATCTGGGTTCACAACCACAGAAGACGTGGCCTCAAAAAAGATACCGAATGATTTTTTTTTCTGTAAGTCTTGAAATCTTGATGACTCCGGGCAAGAAGTTGAATTTGCATTTTTTAGTTACCGTGGTAGTTTTTAAAAATAAGGACTATGCCTGAAATAGAGGGTCAATCTATTGGTTAAATTGCCAGCAGCATTTTAAAAATTATTATATTAAGGATCAAAGATTAATCAGAATGTGACATTTAACTTATTATACACATTTTAAGTCAGAGTTATCTACTTTACACAGAGATTTACGGGCTTTGATTTTTTTTCTACTAATAAATTATATATTTAAACCTAATCAAGGGAATTTTAAGAACTACATTTAATACAGTTGATTTTCTAGTTGAAAGAGTATTACCTTAAGTAGATCAACATTCTGAGCCTATAGATTGTGTAAAAATTATTTGAACTCTATTAATTAAACAAATGGTGATATTTCTAGGCATGATTTACCTGTAAAACATATATTTAGAAGACATAGTTTAAAGAAAACATATTCACTTAAAAGTGATTGGAAGAAGCCAGCATAAATGTTATATTTTAATGCACTTTAAGTTTTCAGTTAATCTTACATCCATATAAACTACTGTTACTAATTTTCCTCATTTTTTAAATAAACTTCTAGCCCTGAGCTACCGCTTCTATCCTCTTGTTTTGATATAATTAGATTGAATGAATTGTCTGTGCCATTCACCAGCTGCACGCACGGAGGGGAGTCACCCAGTATTGTTGTGTTTTGTTTAATGACCCACAAAATGGATAAAATAGCAGACTCAATCTACAAGGTTGCTCCAAGGACGAAATGTTAGTCAACATATGCAAAAATATCAAAATAGTCCTCATCACTCAGCATGGAACAAAGGCATCATTGTCAGCATTGTCATAAATGGCCATATGCTTGCCATAGGGATTTTGTTTTCTCTCTTTTTATACTCTGAGTAGCTGGCTTCTTTCTGAGTTCAAATCAGAGCTCAGATATATTTTTACTTGTGAATTTAATTAATAAACAACCCAACAAATTATGAGTCATAGCTTTATGCTTTTATTTTACTACTTTTCAAAAGGCAGGGACGAGACAGTAGATATTTTCAATTACAGCAGCGCGTGTCCAAGAGATAGCAAAAGTGACATGTTCCCTCACAACGGGTCTAATAAACTGAAGCTGATGAAGACCAGGGACTTTCAGTGATCAGAATTTGACTTCACTTAATGAAGATAATTTTCTATCCATTGAACAACTGGACTCATTATAACCTAATGTATATGCGATGGATTAATTCTGATTTATCCCAAGTCCTATTTTTCCATGTCTATTTAATCTAACCATGAATTTCCCCTTTCTACCACTTAAAAACTCCTAACTTTGCCACTCAGTAATAACCTAATAAATTTCTTACCTTTAGTATTTCATTGACTGTTTTCTAAGTTTTATGCTTTGAGGATACATTTTCAGATTTGTTTTCAGATGATTCCCATCTTTCCTTTTGATGGTGTCATGAGTATGGCAAAGTATTTGCCCAATTTAGGGAGTAGTGTTTATTGTTATAAAGTGACAAAGAATGATGGAGTCTGGGAGCAAAGTACCCAGAAATTATGAAGTCAACAAATAGGAAAAGAAATTCAAAAGGATCTGAAATTTGTCACCCTGTACTTGAGAGTATATCTTTGGTTATAGCAATGTAAGGTGCTATGTGCTATGCATGTAATCAATGGAATATAAATCACGATCAGAAGTCAGAACTGCTAATGGAAAAATACAATTTCTAAAAATATTTCCAAAAGAGTCAAATACATTATCTTTTTTAATAATTTCCTAATGTTAGAGTTATTACTAATTCGATATAGCCTCTTAATACTTAAAAATTATTTGCATAAACTAAAAAGTATCTCAACATGAGTTATTTAATTATTCAAAATTTATTATTTAAACCTGGATACAATCTGAGCAAATTAAGGTTTTCACAAGTCAGGTTTCCATATGTCCCAGATATTAGAATTCTATAAAATAATTTAAATCTTTTTAGAATTGAACACACAAATTCAATGATCGTAATTTTCTCCCTCCCAAACTCAGCATGAATAACAAAGCCTGTTTAATACACTCATCATGAATAAATTACCAGTGTGTTATTTCTATGATTTTCTTTTTTTTAAATTCTTTAGCATTATTTATTCTTGTTCAGCCTTAACTTTCCAGCACTAAAATTCTGCAGACATCTGCATCCATCCAGTTTATTTTGTCACATCAATCTTAAGGCTTTTAGATTCTTTCTGTAATGAATTAAAATAACTTTGTTCTTTTGGATAAATTATACATAAGTTTTCTAGGGTTAAGGAGAATCCTAAGCATATGATTTTCATACTAATTAGTGATAAACTACTCACTTAATCCTTTTGGAAACATGCTCCTTCTTAAACAAGGAATTAGTTAAATATCTGAATGTATAATTGCATTACTTCCTCTTATCTTCCCTTCTTTATAAGGAATGTTCTATTTACCTTTACTTTTTTTTTTTTGGTTTGTTTCATTCATTGGCAGAATCAGTTTATGTATATATATATATATATATATATATATATATATATATATAAAAAAATAGATACTATTTATTTATTTAGTGACAGAATCTGACTCTGTCAGCCTGGTGGAGTGTCGTGGCATTGTGAGCCCAAAAAGTCTTGGGCTCAAGTGATCTTCTTACTTCGGCTTCCTGAGTAGCCATGACTGGAGACCAGCAGGATATCCTGCTAGTTTTTATATTTTTAGTAGACACAAGGTGGCTCCTGCTCAGACTAGAGAATGCTTTCTTTGTATCACTGAAGGAATGACACTGACATGGTCATTACCACTCCCGCTGCAAGGAGTCCCTTGGGTGAACTCTGATCTAGTGAGGGCAGCATTGTGAAGGTAGTGGAGGTGACATGGATTTCTCCAGACGTCAGAGGGAGAGCTGATGGCAGAGTTCCCTGTTACTGGTATTCTCTTGACTCCATCCGGTTATCCCAACTGAAGTGGGAATCTTACATGCAGGGATAGTGTGCCTTAGACGTCCTACCAAAAACTCCTGCTCCTAAACATCCAGTCCAGACAAAAATGCTTGTTTCCTTGAACTGTCCCCCAAATCACCTATCCTAAGCCAAAGCAAGCATCTTCTCATTCCATCTCGTGGAGTCTCATTTCCTGCCATCAGGAGGAAGCCCAGATCTCTTGGGTTACTGATATGCTCATGATGTCTTTAATGGCCATGGCCAGAACTCTTCCCAAATATAGCTTAGCTGAGTTTATATTCTTATTTTTTGTTCTGAAAATAGCTTCCATGTCAGGGAACCATCAGTATGTGAAGAATTTAACAAGATAAGTCCCAGTCTGTGGTTAAGATTTCAATATTCATGGATCTTCTTACTCCTTCAGACTATTCTCAGACAGAGCTCAACCTCCTGTGTGTCAAAGAAGATGCTGCCTTATTTATTTTATAACAAAACCATATTAAATCCTCAAACCATTCAGCATAAATGTTTACCCTAAAATGTTCAATTATTCTGAAGTCGCTTCATTTTAGGGAGGAGAATGCAATAAGATTTTGAAAGTATATTCACAACAGGCAGATTGTAACTTGATTTTCTTCTACACCATCTCCAAGGGTAAACTATTGTAAACAGAACTTTAAGAAGAGCTCCACTTTTTTTCTGGCAAAAATATGCATGTCGATGGCAGTGGGTGTCTTGTGTGATCTTAAGTATAACGGTTACAGATTATACCAATGCACGATGCATGTCCATCCAAGGTGCTGTAAGGCTCTTGGTCAATCTTTTGATAACTTATTATTTCTTTTAAGTTAATGAACACAAATTATACAAGATGGGTCTTATTTTACAGTAAGATAAGTGAGGCAGAGAAATTAAAATGCTCAGCAGATACCCAACAATTAGTGACAGGAGTGAAGTGGGTTTCAGGATAAGATTACCCTAATAGCAAATACATGACTTAATTTTCTAAATATTTTCAACTAAAGGATTGATTAGGAACCAGTTAAGCAATAGACAGAACACTAGAGAACAGTTCTGTATATAATATGCAGACACATTATTAGCATGACATGAAGAACATATTTTTAAAATAGTATAATTGTGGGTAATTTTTAGCTGTATTTCTGCTATTTTGATAGAGATTAGGAAAAATAATATTTAAAAGTAATGATAAGATACTAAAGATTATAACTCATTAAAATCCTCTAACAAAGCTATTCCCTCCATACTCAGCAGCTATGAAAATCAAATTTGACATCCCATCATTTCAGATCAAGAATAATTATAGATAACTGCACAGGGAAGCAGAGGTCCAAGTCATTGTGGAACAATGGAGAGCATGAGCCAGGGGTCCAAGAAGCATCAATGACAGCGGGCAATCCTAGACGCGATGCTTTAATTCTGAGAGCTGAAAAAAAGTGATATGACAGAAAGAAATATACACCACTACTTCTAACTATATTAGCAGAGCTATAATTAAAGAAAATTAAATTCTATACGTAAAAATGCAGAAGCACAGATAACTAAAATATATTTGGATTTATTTCTCATCTATACACTGAATCATGTGTATACCACTTGGATTTATCGTGGTAATTTAACTCATCAAATTATTTAAATAAAAGTGATTTCAAAAAATATTACACTAGGAAAATAATGAAAATGTGCCCTTAGCACCATTAGTCTTGAGTTCTAGTTAATAAGAGAGAAATACTTTTAGTATATGAATTATTCACATTAATGTGAGCTAACATTTCCTACAGCTTACTGGAATTCTAAACTTTTAGAGTCTGATGTACAATTTTTCTCTTTAATGCAATGAGCTTTTTAAATCATAGTCCTCGTTCAATAAGAATACTAATAAACGTGGCATTTCCCCAGGTTACTCTGTTTATAACTTTAAAATTAGCTGATGCCAAAAGAAATATTTCAGCTCAATTTCTGTCTCCAGGGTGGTGGCTTTTATCTGCGCTGCAGTGCCTTCTGATGGCAGTCACAACCCACAGTGGGAACACATGCTCCTCCTCCTCCATTCCCAAATAAAAGGTAAAATTCTCATGTGTTTTATTCTAAGAAGGGCATTGTACTTCTGAGGCATTCAGTATTTGTACATCCTCAAGTGCTTGGACACAGACAGCTCACATATAATTAGAAATATATCAATTATTTTCTAGCCTGTAGATACACCTTTGGATATCTCAAACTTAAAATGAAAAAAAAAAAAAACTTGCCTTGAGAGGTCTCCTGAGTTATATGGGTTTAGACATATTTTATCAGATGTAAGGATGGACAGTTAAGATGTGACCAATTGTGAAATAACATCCTAACAATTGTTCCATAAACAATCTGCCCCGTTAGGAACGTCAACACAAGTGTGTTTATTTTTGTGGAGAGATCTTGAGACGCGAAGTAAGTGGATCAAAGGTTAAACGCACTCTAAATTGTCACTTGTTTATAATTGCCACATGTCCTTGAAAATAGCCTTACAAATTTATATCCCTACCAACCTAGAATTAGAATGCCTTCTCGCCAAGTCCATGTCAAATCTGCATTTATCACTATATATTTATTTTGTAATCTCCAAAACATGGTATCACACTATTGCCTTAATTTATATTTTTACGTAAATAAACAAAAAGTTATTTTACGTATGCACTGATCATTTGTACTCTGGCCCTGTGAGATATTTGTCTAATATTTTATTATATAATAGTTGAGTATTAATTTAGAAACACATTTACTTTATATTTTTGCTACATCTAGAATGTTTTTCTAGTCCATCATAAATCACACACATTATTTTCCATATATAGTTCCATATGTTTATTAACTAACGCATAAATATCTGTCAACATTTTCCCAAATGCTTTATTTTGTCATGTGTAGGAAAATTTCCCCCATCATACACAATACTATCTTTTAGTTGTTACTACTGTGTCAATGTTCTTGATTGTAGTTGACTGAAATACATTCTGATTAACCTAAACCAGGTCATAGATTATACTGGGGAACTCACTCAATTAGTGAAAGGGAGAAGAAACAGGCTGAGAACATGAGCAGGGACCATGGACAGAGACAAGGCCCCAGAATGGCAGTAAAATTACGGTGCAAGTAAGGTCTGCTGAGGGGACAGTGCTGCCACCACAGCATCCCTCCACCCAGGCCATGGATACTTGATGGTGAGTTAGTGTCCTCTGAAATAAATGAATATTTCTTTGTTCCTTTGTTTATTCTATTCCACTATCAAATCTGTCAGTGGAGCCCTTTGCATTAATTTCCTAAGACTGCTGTAACAGCTTAGGATGAAGTCAGTGGCTAAAACAACAGAAATTTATTCTTCCACAGTTGTAGAGGCCGGATGTTCAAAATCAGGTGTTGGCGGGACTGCATTTCGCCTGACGGGCTGCAGGGGGCGACTCCGTCTTTGTCTCTTCCAGTTCCTGGAAGCTCTTGGTGTTTCTTGGAGCTGCATTTGACTATATGAAGTTAATTTTAATTATTTAAAATTAAAAATCATTAAAATGTCAGTCCCCCCATTGCCTTAGCCATAGTTCAAATGATCAAACAAGACGGGGCTACTGGCTACTGGATGGGACTGGACGTGTCTGTTATCCTATAAAGGGTCTATTATGGTGATATTTGAAAATACTCTCTGAACAAAAGAAGAGGTTTGGGACAGTAAACAACAAAGGCCCTGCCATTGCCTGTCACTTAAACAGTTAATGCAACCTTTATTCTTTGTCATCACCGGAAAATTTTCTTCTTTGGATATGATCTCGCTCCTTGACAGTCTTCTGCAAGCTGGTGGCTACTCACTGCAATCAGATCACTTACCTCCCTGTGTTGTTCCGTGTAGCAGGAGCCCAAAGGCTGAACGATATTCCATGGTTATGTGTACACACACACACACACACACACACACACACACACAGAGGCATGCAGCGCTTAACAACAGGGTTACCTTCTGAGAATTGCATCACTAGGTGATTGGTGATTTTGTCCTTGTTCGATGATAAGACAGTGCTAACACTAATCTAGTGGTACAGGCTACATACCACCTACGCGGTGTAACAGGCTTTAGCTCATTGGCTTCTACCCTGTACAGCCTGTTACTGTACTGAATGCGGCAGGCAATTTTTACACAGTGGCAAGGGTCTGTGATTCTAAATATGTCTAAACATGGAAAAGGTACAGTAAAACCACAGTATTCTAACCTTATTGGACACCCACTGTGCACAGTGGATGTAACTCATCATTGCCTGCAGGAGGTGGTCTGTTCACAGACACACAGGTGTTGTCAGTCGTGCTTCAGTGAAACAAAGATGCGTGAACCTGGAAGACGGTCTTCCGCGTGAGATTAAACAAACACAGAAAAGCAATGAGTGTGCAGCCTCACTTATATAGAGACATCATCAAAATAAAGAGTGGAACAGTGGTTACCAGAGGTCAAGGGGTGGGAGAAATGGGCAGATCTTGTTGAAAAGGTACAAATTTGCAATTATAAGATGAATAATTTCTGCAGATCTAATGTTTTGCATGGTGACCTCAGTTAACAATAACGGATTGCACACTTGAAATTTTCTAAAAGAATAGAGATTTGGAGTGCTCTTACCACACAAGTACACACACACACGGGTGATAGAGAGGTTAAGTAGCTTCCTTGGGGTGGATGTTACCCATCATATACATATATCAAAGCATCACATCGTACACTTGAATATATAGAATTTTTACTTATCAATTGTACCTGAAAAAATCCAAAAAACAAGATTAACTTAGTTTCCAAGCAATTTATCTGGCAATGTGCTAACTGAGAAGTCTCTTCTCAAAGCTTCCATTCACAGTATAAAACTGTTTGGCCTTGCGGAAGGAGAAAGCGGCGATTAAAAGCTCAATTATAGTTCTAAGTATTTGCTGACATACAGGCTGTTGTACATGTTCTGACTAACAGCTAATCTATTTTGCTATTTTTGGCAGCCTCAAGGAAAATGGTTTCCTCAGCTAAGGTGAGTGTTTGCATTTTGGGTAATTATTCCCAAATACTTGTTTACAAAATACATGCTCAGAAAACCAGAGCTCTGCACCACCAGCCTCGTGATTACATTAAGTATTTTTTTTTTCCTGGAAAATAGGGAGGTTTATTCTAAATCAGACGCTGAAACAACCCCTAGCCAAAAATGTTTCCTCTGGACAGTATAAAAAGGATTCCTTTCCTTCCATTTCATTAAGTAGTTTTATTTTCGGTTTCCAAAGATACAGTATACTATATGGTAGCCCGACCTTCAGCTGTAAAGCATAGTCTCAGATGCCTTCGATGGGACTCAAACATACTTAAAATGTTCCTTTTTGCTCTGTTTTAATGTTTTACGTGAGGGTAAGATTTGGCAGATATATTTCCTAAACTCATCCTTTATTATTCTCTAAGGTTAGACAATTTTTTAATTTACTAGTTAAGTTTAAAGATAAATGGATAAGTTAATAACGTTTGGTAATTTAAGCCTATGTCTTACCCCATGCAAGAATGTCAAGTCTGCCCATGACCTTAAATGCACGACTCTAACTATTAAGCTCTGATGCTGTGTTGGTGTGGGGAAGTGGAGAAAGGTATTGTCAATCTGTCAATTTCCTTTCAACATACGTCAGTGACGTTTCTTTCCTGTACTGATACTTATATTTCCTCAGAAACCTGAGCTGCCTGTGGAAAACTCTCCATTTCTCCAGATTTAGTGTTTATGCTGAGGTTTTACCATGAAGATTTTCTACGGAGGAGGGCCCTACCCTAAACCCTTAAAGAGGGCTTTAACTTGAGACAAACTACAGAAGTCAGTAATTGCGACAGATTAGGTGACATGTAGAGACATTATCCAGTTGTTATGTTTCAGTTAACTTTTAGTTGATACACAAAACAGTTAACTAACACATATTTATAGGATATAAAACAATACTTTGATGCATGTACATGTGGTATAACAATCAAATCAGAGTAAGTAGCCTAGGTGTTATCTCGAACATTATCATTTCTTTGTTCTGGGAATATTCCAAATCCTTCCTTCTAGTTTTTTGAACATGTACAGTGAGTTGTTGTCAACTGCCTTCATCCCCCTTATAGAACCCTGGGATTTATCCCTCCCGTCTATCTGATGACCACCTTCCTTTTCTCCCCTTCACCCTTCCCAGCCTCTCACAACCATAATCGCACTGTCAACTTCCATAACCTCAAGTTTTTTCAGCTTCCACATATGAGGGGAAACGTGTAGTATTTATCTTTCTGTACCTGACTTATTTCATTTAATCTAATTTCCCCCAGGTTCTCCCATGCTGTGGTGAATGACAGAATTTCATTCCTTTTCGTGGTTCCAGAACACTTCATCACACGTAGGCACCAAATTCTCTTTACTTGTTAATTCATTCGTGGACACTTGGGTTGATTTCATCTCTTGGCTACTGTGACCAGTGCTGCAATAAAGTTGGGAGGCAAATCTCTCTCCAGTCTACTTATTTCCTTTTCTTGTTATTAACACTGGGCAGTGGAATTACTTTATCAAATGGCAGCTCTATTTTATCTTTTGAGAAACATCCAAAATGTTTTTATTAACGGTTCTACTAATTTGCTGTCCTAAGAATAATGTACAGGGGTTTCCTTTTCTTCTTATCCTCACCGGTATCTACAGTTTTCTGTCTTTTTACAAAGCTGTTCTAATTAGGGTGAGATACTATTCCTTGTGGTTTGACTTGCCTTGCCCTGATGACTAGTGATGTGGAGCAGTTTTTCATATATTTGGAGGTCGTATTTGTGTCTTCTTTTGAGAAATGTCTATTCAGATTTTTTCTCATCTTTGAATCAGATTTTTATTTATTTATTTTCACTTTTTGGCCAGGGGCAGGTTTGAACCTTCCACCTCTGGCATATTATGAGGCCGGCACACTAATTCTTTGAGCCACAGGTGCCGCCCAGATTATTATCATTTTTTTATTGTTCCACTGTTTGACTTCCATATATGATCAATGTATTAATCCCTTGTCAAATGACTAGTTGGTAATAATATTTTCTCCCCTTGAACATGCTGTCTCTTCCCTCTTCCTTCTCTTATTTCCTTTGTTTTGTAAAAGTTTTATTTTCTTCCCCCCCCCTTTTTTTTTTTTTTGGCCAAGCTAGGGTTTGAACCCACCACTTCCTTTGACATAGAGTCTCTATTGCCCTGGGGTTGAGTGCTGTGGCTTCATAGCTCACAGCAACGTCAAATAAGGGGCCCACATGATTCTCTTGTCTCAGCCTCCTGAGTAGCTGGGACTATAAGCACCTGCCATGGTGCTCAGCTAAGAAGTTTTGTTTTTTTTTAAATAAAATATCCAACTAGGTATGCCATGGTGTTCATTATGGTTCAGCCCCTAAATTTATATATATATATTTTTTGGATTATTTCTCTTTGGAAAATTCATTTTATTGGAGGTAATCTCATTTTACTTCTGGAATGGGTTATTCCTCTCCTTAGCTGAATCCTGCTGTCTGCCTTAGCAACTCTGCTTTATCCACCACAGATTCATCACAGTGTGGGTGTCAATATGTGTTACTTTGTTGTTTCACATTCTTCTGTTAAGCTTTAAAAAATAAAAGAATATAAGAAAATGTTTTTCAGCTTTTGCCATTAGAATTACAAAACCAAAAGTAAGCAAAACCCAAATAAAATGTAGGTAACTGTTATGGACTTTGTTCCTATAATAAACTCCATAAATTAATACTATGTTTTGCTGTTTCCACAGTTCTCTCTCCCAATTCAATACAAGCAAATGCATTTTAAGAATTAAATACGTCACGGTAGATTTTTCCAAGTGAAATTGTGTGTTTTCCAGTTGATTTTCTGGGATATTCACACATTGGGATGTTCCACAAGTCAACCTTTTTCAAAAAGGGAAGATGCAGTTTCAGTGTCAGGCACTGCCTCAGATCTTCCCAATAAGCATAGATGTCAATTTGGATGGTTGTTAATCCTGTATGTTGCCATCATTAATGGAAATTTCTCTGAAAGTAATTAGAAGGAAAAACAATATGAACATAAAGTGTTTATCAATATATTACTACTGCTGGACCTGGAAAATACTTAACCACCATATGCAATAGTAAGAGCTTTGTTTCACACTAAAGATGTTTCTCTTAATTGCACTCAACCTGTGTCAACTTCAAAGTCCCAACCTTTTGAACTGAAGGGGGCCACTATTGAAAGGACATATGGAGCATGCTGTTAAAATAAATGTTTTGATACAATGACTAAGCAAATGACATGAAATTTATGTTAACCAGCTTGATGAAAGTATTTAAAATTGTATATGAAAATAGCACAATGTACCCCATGTTTGCATTAATGTATACAGCTATCAATTAATAAAAAAAATAAAAAAACCCACCATTTTCTTTCGTTAAAGGTAGAGGCTTTTAAATGTACCTTTAGTGCATCCTCATTTATTAATAGTTTCATACAATTTATAGATAGCCCAAACCATTGAACATAACATTTTATCTAGAAACACATTAAAGGCACTTCTAATAAAGTAAACTCACAGATAAGCAAAGTTGTTTACTCCTCATATTTATTTAAATAAATTTGAGTGAAACCTACATGTGTGCATTTTTGCAAGGTGGGAAGGTTGGATCACTCAGAGGAAAAACTTAAGTAAATAACAGAATTTTAATGGGCTAAGATGACTAAATGATTGATTTTTCTGTAAGGGTGATGGAAATTTTCATATTAAATAAAATGATATATATCTATTGTTTAAAACACCTACATGGAGTATGATGAAAATAGAGTACAGATTTGTAAAATAGATTTGTAATGATATTTTTCCTTGATAGTCATGTAGAACGAGGTGATTTTATGTCCACTAAATATTTAGAGAGGAATTTATGCACTGTGACTAAAATCATTTACTAACAAGATATTCCCATTCACTGCCTAACTGACTAAGAGGAAACAAAAATATGAATTAAACATTTTGCCAGAGCATTTATTGGATAATATTTATTGTATTGCAATATAAATATAATGAATTCCACTTTAGTGTTGGTTGGAAAATATCTTAAATGACTACTTCAAGTTATGAAGGATTAAATGAAGTAGCTAATAATCTATTTCCAAATTGAAGATGTCATAAATATATATGATGAATTTTAGGTCTCATAAATTTATCTTTTAACTGGTAAGTGAGAAGACCTCACTCATGAGCATCATTGAAGAAGTACATACAAAATATCTTCCAGAATAAAAAAAAACTGTGGCTACCATTTTGCCAATGCATTTTTATATGTTTCTGTCGATGAAACAAGAAAGCAGATGAAAATCACCTCCGTTTACAACTAAAAATGAATGATTTGAAATGAATTTCAGAAACAAAATCACACATGATATTTAACATTTTTAAAGAAGTATGGGGGAAACATTTTATTTTTCTATGTATAAACAGCTTTACTCGACTTTGACTCAAATTAATGTATCTACTGTGTCCCCCCAGGTGTCTATCTTGTTGAGATACCCTAACACAGAAGAATGAAATAATATCACTTCTTAACCAGATGCTTACAGCAAAACACATGGACATACTGAGTGTAAGATGGGTGTCTCCCCCAGGAAAGATAAAAACCACATGACGTTCTAATGAAAAATGTTTAGAAATATAGGAATAGGTAAGGTGTATGCAAACAGATTCCAATAATGCCCAATCTAAAATATTAAAAATTTATTTACTGTTCCATGTGCATCTACAGAAAAGTCCCACATTCTCCAAAAAATACACAGGTGTTTGTGACAGCAGTTAAAAACCATTATAAACATAATTTACAAAAAGTATGAAATATTAACATAGTTTCCTCCCCTTTGGCCACGCCTCATTTGAACTAAGTGTTGAGACTTAAGATAAATGTGAAGTTTTCACTTATTAATACCATTCATGTTATTTATTTAAATGCCAATAATTAGAGTGTTTGGATGGGTTTTTAAATTGATGTCTGACCTACCATTTCAGACATTATATTTTTGACATATTTCATGTAAAATTATTTATTTTCCTTCTTGACTGAAACAAGCATCTTCACAAAGTATGTTTCCTACTATATTACTAGAAAATTATTCTTTCTGTTATGTATTAATGGACGAATTCATTGATCCTAAGCAGTTTATTGACACTGAGCCTACTACTGAGGTTCAAATTGTAAAAAAACCAAAACCACAATCACAACCATCAGAATAATGGCACAATTTTGTCCTAAATATAGCTTGCCAAAAAATGGGAAATTAAAATCCTGAAAAAATGAGCTTTTGCCTCCAAAGAGGAAAAAAATATATATACATATATATTTGTTTGCTTGAGAATGCATTACATTTAAGATTACTTTTTATGAGTCTGGATTTCAATGTAATGAAAGCCCAATTTGTAAAGGGACTGTTTTCCACACATACACACACACTTAAATTATAAGCTGTTGAAAAGCAAAAAAAAGGAAAAAGAAAAAGCTTCTGTTGGAAAAGAGAACCAATCAGTTTGGGAAAAAAAGCGCGGAGCCATGAATAAAAGGGCAGTCCTGGAGGGTTACAGGATAGGGAACAGATCCTGGGGCTCTTCTACAGATATGGTCAAGTAGGACATACCTCAGAATCAGAAATCATGATGCGAAAAGGACCAGCATTCAAACACACACACACACACACACAAAAATAAATAAATAAAAATTAAAAGGGAAAGAACAGAAAGAACTTGGAAACACAATTGAGGAGCAGTAAGTGGGTTAGACTTTTTGAATTGAGTAAAGACATGATTCCACAGATCTGGAAGGCACAAGTTGTTCAGATTAAGATAGATAAGATTTACAACTAGGCAGCTTTTATTTATTTGATAAACACTAAAGGCAAAGTCGTAAAAGCCTGAAAGCCACCAGAGGGAAAAGAGAGGACAATTACAAAGTCAAGACAATTAGAAAAACAGATTTCTAAACAGGAGACATGAAAGCCAAAGGCGGTGATATAATGTTTATAAAGTGCAGAGATAAATAAAATGTCTTCTCTGAATTTCATGCCCGGGAAAACTATCATTCACATCAAAGGGGAATTATATATGGAAACAAAAACCCAGCTTAACTCTAATACAGCAAAACAAAGAGGAATGTGATGGGGAAAAGTTGAGAAAATAACTATAGACGTGAAGTATGGACCCTAAGCAGGGAAATAATTTCCAAAAGATTTGGATTATAATTTTAAATAGACTTAGAATTTACTTTAAATTAAATAAAAAAGATGTTCATCCAAGAGATGGGCAGATTGCAGTGTCATCACCTTGGACTATGTAAAAAAATCTTCTAACGCGACAGAGCATTGGCTGCAATCTCTAATCTGCCATTTGAAATAATATTATTGTGTGGGGAGGGAGTCTGATAAGATTATCAAGGAGTAGGAATGTTTAAACATTTTATTAAATATCATTTTGCATCTTAATTGTAGAAAGGAAGGGGAACTATAGTATGGAGAGAAGAAAAAAGGTAACTGTGCTTTTTCTTCAGAAATGATTGATTTCAATTTATTGATTGATTATGATGAAAACCCTTCCAAGGTGAAAGGTTGGTGAAATTTCTATTTGATAGACATTTTTAAAACCTGACAAAAAGTTGATAAGCATCACAAATGCTGTCTTGGTTGTAATGAGCCCCTGTTACATTTAGGACAACGTTATCATATCAGTGAATGCATTTTTGGTGCAGTTCCACCCACTTTTACCCATCAGCAAATTAAATCATTTTCAAGGGCTCTGCATGAATATTAAATACATCAACAGAAGATATTTGGGATCAAAATGTGGTGGGTAACGACATGTTAACTATGGTTTGACTCAGATTGCTGTTCAACACTTTTGACATCTATGTTTTCTTATATTGGGATAGACAAATACACATTGTTCCACTGTATCCTTATTTCTATTTTAATAAGTCTTAGCTTATGAAATGAAATCATCAGGTAGGATATTTGGATACTTCTGGAGGAAAATAGGAAATGTATTAGGATTTACATAGCCTCCCCATTCATCAGGCCGTAATATCTGAATGCTCTGTTAACTACGGCCTGACACATAGCTCTGTTGTTCCTCAGCTGGCGCGTTGCTGATACTGGTTCCTAGGAACCTTCTTTTTGTATACAATTTAGTTTCTGCCAATGTCACTGTGATGTTAATTGCCAAATGCCATCATTCATTCCAGAAATATAGAGACAATAAAGGAGCATGAGAAAAATTTTATTTCCCAAGGGAGAATGTCTAGGTGATATTGTCCCACAGATCATTTTCCAAAATTATTTATTTCTTCTATTCTTTTCACCGAAACTTCTTTAGATAAACAACTGACCTTGAAGTTCCCAGCTTCCAGCATCCAGCCTATTGGATCAGTATTTTTCTATCAGATACACCCAATTACAAACTTTCTGTGATTGTTTTATACACTTCAGGGGATTTTCTTGTAATAAATAGTATTGAACTAGCCCAGTTATAGTGAAAACAATTACCATTGTGGCTACAGAATCTGTTGAGGAAGTTACTGGAATATTAATAATTCAAATTATCTTATTAGAAATTTTTCATCTATCACCTGGGTGTTGGTTGACATTCTGATTTATTTCAAAGGCAAATATGAGTAAGTATTTCCTTACAGTGATAGCTAACTGAGTCAAGATATGAAGCATTCACTCAATAATAATTCCCCTAAAGATTCTTTCATGAACCTACACTCTTTATGCTCACACAAATCTATAAAGCACATGTCATTGTCATTCTGATATCCCAGGTAAGAAAATGCACAGGTAAGTCTTTTAACAGGGTTATACATGCAATGAATGTGTGTATGCATGTGTGCAGGTGTACCTGAGTGTGTGCGTGTGTGTGAGGCATGTGTATGTGCGTGTGTGTGTGTGTGTGGCGGGCATAGGGTCACTGTTACACAGTTTGGTAGTGCTGTTTCCTTAATTCGTAAATGTCTCTAGCTCCCTGTTGGTCAACTTTATGGAATTTTAAGGTATTTTCTTACTATAATTCTATGACCTTTTTCATTTATTAAAATATTTATAATATTCAAAACAGAAAGCAAATTAGCAACCTATAATTATAAATTTACTTCAGTTTAGCTCTGGGGACAATGGCAAGCAGAAAATCAGGTAAGTATGAAGCACTTAGAAGGGTTACATTGACGCAGTAGGGGGATTATCATGTCATTGGTGGGAAAGGAAAGGGGGGAGGGAGAAGCACACACACAGCCGAGATACAAAGGGCCGACCCCGCAACCATGAAATCCTGCCCCAGGGTGTCCGGGAGTTATTAATTGTTTACAGACATAGGTATGAAGCCCCTTATGCCTTAGGTGCTCTGCTAGATTCTGGACCTATGGTATAAAAGGGAGCAAAATGAAAAATAAGGCATATTACTGCCTAATGGAGCGTAGAGTCTATTAGAGAAAGCAGCTCATTAAATGGTCCGTCATCACCTGAGATGAGAAGGGGAAGATTCAACAAGTGCAGGGCTCAAGGAAGCCCTCCATGTGAAATGACATTTGAGGAAGTCTAAGGGATGAGTATAATGACCAAAATGAGTTTAATTATACAAAATATTATTGTCCAGAAAAGAATTTTATACGGAAAAGTGGCAGTGCTGCTTCACACAAGGCACTAAAAGGTAGTAGATCTGGGACATTGTGGATAAAGAATATCATGAGATATTTGGGAGAGAAACAAATCAGAATACATAGGGGTTTGTCAGACACACTATGGAGTTCAGGTTTAGCAAGAAACCGCTGACAGGTTTAATAATACCTCAAATTTAAAATAAGGAGAATATTATAGGTAGATGGATGCCATATTCCGGTTAATATATTTTCGAAGCTAATACTGGCAAAGTAGATAAAACACATAATTAACAGTCTTTGAGAATTTACATCTAATATAAATATAGATCATAATTTATTGATGTGTCTCATGCTGCATATGTGAGTGAAGTTGTATCTCCTGGGCTGTCTTCCTTCAATACAGTGAGAGAGGGTGGCCTATTAGGAGTCTGTGACAACTGGCGACAGGAGAAATAATTTTGATCCGGATAGGTGTAGTAGCAATCAGGATGAAGATAAATGGACAGCGTACAGAAGAAACAGTTAAGAATAGTTTCTGAATTTCTAATTTATAAGAATGGGCATCTTACAGCCTCCCACATACTGATACACAGAATACTGAGAAGGATATGAGATTGGTAGAGTAATGCAAAGAGTTTTATTTTGCACATTAAGACTTGAAGCTCAAGGCAGATATTCAAATAAAGAGTACAATAATGATTAAGGGTGTATTTTATGGAATATTTGTTATGGAACCTGGGGAAAATATGTAGTTATAGCAACCCTGAATGCGATGTCATGCGGAATGGGTTGGGGTGGCACTCAAGGATCAGAAATAACCACACACAGATTTTTAATCAAGAAATTAAAAAAGACCAATAAACGGCAAAAGAACCAACTGAGAACATGGTCGTATAAACGGGAATAAGGCAAGACACTAGGGGAAATAGTAACAGGCATAGAAATAACGTAAAAAAGGAAAAGTGACCGTTATAAACTTTACTCAAACAAGCACTGAGGAGCCATTGTTTTGTCTTACTGATTGCTGGTGTGCGGAGACTAGTCAGAGAGATTTAGTCAGAGACTAGTCAGAGACTAGTAAGTTGATTTCATTGTGTTGGGCTGGGTGAAATGAACTAAAATGTTCAGGAATTTAAAAACTAAGCTGTTTTATTATTTCAACCATGAAACTTCAAACTGTGGCGAACATAATGGGAAAACTATGAACTGATTTATGAGAATAACTGATTTATAAGGCATCATCAACGTGACATTAACCATGGAACTGATATGAAAAATAAAGATCTGTGTATGTGTGTATCTATCTATCTCTCTAAATTTTGATGTAGGTGCCTTAAAACCCTGGTATCGATGAGAGAGTGAAGAAATTTAGAAAGGGAAGATTGTAGCTATTGTAACTTGGACGATTACACCTCTGTGGTTATAGACATAGTTTCCTCATCTAGAAAATGGACGTTGCAGTCATTAGTTCCAATGGGTCTTGTGAAGTTTAAATAAGACAGGATGTAGTGAGAGGTGAGACACATATGTCAGAAACCATATGGCTGCGATCCTTCCCCGTAAACCTTCATCTCAGAGCTTAGCCAATTATAGCACATTCTAAGTACTGGATAAATCCATGTTTAATCAACGTATAAAGAGACATCAATGCTGAATGTTTCAGAAAAAAACTGGAATAAAAACACACACAAAAAGACATTGTATTGTATACCATTAAAGAAAATCTTGCTTATGAAAAAACAACTTCCTGAATGTTTCAAAATATGTCCACATTGTTTGTTTAAAAGAAAATCAGGCCAGAAGAAATGAAAAAAAATAACTCAAGCAGATAAAAATTATTTTTAGTTGAAAAACACAGATGCTCAGATTACTTTACGGCATCGTTTTCTGTACTGCATTAACAATTGATGCATTGCTGAAATGAAGCGCTCACATTTATAATTTTTATTCATCAATGCTTTCGGTGAGAAGTTCCGAAAAAAATGCTGACATAAAAATAATAATAAAGTTAATTTGCAATTATACTATTCTATTTGCAAAAACAAAACCAAATATATCCTCCAGCAAATTGTACTCTATCTTAATATTTTGCATAACTTTGAAAATTGACTTTGGTTTATCTTTATAATAATGATTTGAGTCTATTTTATTCTTCACCCCCAATAAATATGTCAATAGTAAAACAAAAAGGTATTCAAGGATAGATGGACTTATTTCCTGATGTGGGGTCAGATGCCCATTCTCACACATGCTAAAGGTTTTTGTTCTAATTGTATCTCTATACTATGTTTTCATTCCTACAATCTCACAAATGTCCAGTATTGTTTATATTTCTAATACAAGATTTAAATCGATTTTGGATATAATTAAAACTTTTACAGTCATGCAATAGACTTAAGTTTACAATGTTAACACTGGAAAACATTCGTTTTCCAGACACTGTGAGGTATCAACAAAAGCTACTTCTAAAGGGAGTGGCACGTTTTATGTGGATTTCTGGTATAATTAATGCACATTTCATAGATATATATATATAATTAAAATAGAATATTTAGCACTGATTTTTAATCCATTTATTACTTAGGAAAAAAATAAATCTATGCCATGAGTTCTAATCAAATTTTCCCCTACTCTCTGCTCCTTTCACACACAAGAAACTCTAGTCCTACTGAAATGCTCGTGGTACCCAGGATATCCTGGCAATTTCCCCATCTTTTCTCAGACAACCACCTTTTCCTGCCTTCAGCCTAACTTTCTACCTTTATAGTCAACTCTCAAAACAGGAGTTCATTAATATTTTTTATTTCCTCTCTTAGAATCATCTATACATTCTTTGCTATCCTGTCCTGCCTATCAGCGTTATCATGAGATTCTGACAACGTATTGTATCCACCCATCTTCTGCTCTGTTTGGCTCTGTCTAAAAGACACCCAAGGGCAGGAACTGTGGCTTCTTTGTCTTTGAATCAGTAGCCCCTGTCCTAGGGCAGATCACTTGGTAGAAAGTAGCTGCTGAAGGAAGAAAGAAAAAAGGAAGAAAGGAGAAGAGAGGGAAGATTGAAGGAAAGGAGAGAGGCAGGGTAGAGGCAGGGTAGGAGGGAGGAAGAGAAGGAGGGAGAGAGAGGGAGGGAGGGAGGAAGGAAGGAAGGAAGGAAGGAAGAGAGGGAGGGAGGATGAAGAAAGGAGAGAGGGCAGAAGGGAGGAAGGGGGTAAAGAAAGGACGAAAGCAGAAATCCTATAAAACTTTTTCCACCGATCTCCAGAAAACATCAGAGATTGAAAACAACTTGACTTGTTTCACGAAAGTGTAGGATATATTTTCAATACTGATATAGGATTCTCATTTTCGATACTAAAATCTTAAGTTATTATGGACAGTGACAACATGTGTAGCATTTTCACAGTACGATTTCAGTGGCAGAAGATTAAGATGCAGCCAGTGTAGTGTCACAAAAAAAAAAAACAAAAACAACAACAAAAAAAAAAACTGCTAGGATAGAGATTATTGGTTTTCAGTAAGAAAAGGAATTCTTGAAGTGATCTTAAAATATTACTTCTAAATATATTAGATTAGTAGACTTTTGATTATTACTATTACTTTTTTGGCTGTGAAAAATCTTTGTTTCTATGTAGTCAAAGGCTCAGGAGAGGGTTCCAGTGTGGTTAAAGAGCTGCCTGGTGGCTACAGGGGGAGGGTCCGGCAGAAACTCTAATTCATTTCCGTCTGTACCCCTTTAGAAAAGGGGCAAAGATATATCAGAACAAAAGTTAAGAACTGGCTGCAGATCCAAGACCACCCACGGTTGAATAATCTCATTAGTTTCTTGAGTTTGTAGTGTCAGTGAGGGTCATACAGTTCTGGTGTCTGGTCCTGGGTGTGTTTATCCCGGGCTGGGGATTGCTCTTCTCATGTTAGAGAAATCAACAACAGGGGACTCGTGTAATGTCCTTTACGCTCTTGCTAGGAGGTGACACATGTCATTCTCACTGTCATTCCACTTGTGAAAGGAAACACCACGGCAAGTGCAGACATTTGGGTTTTTGTGGCAGAGGAAATTAATCCCTTTGTAGAATGGAAGTTTTTAAGAGGGCTTATAAAGAAAGAGAGGATCTATTTTGAAATATATCACACTTCCCAAAGAATTAGTTGTGAATGTGAAATCAATAACACAGAAAGAATATTTCTTTGAAATGTTGAGAGAATATAGGATCCATAATACAAGAAAAAAAAGAGATAACAATTAAACAGAAGTCTTTTCATCGTAAGCAATGACGGGAGAGTGTTCCAGAACAAATCCATGCAGATGGGTAGACCTGGTGGTGGAAATAGGAGGTAGGTCTGCCCACTCGACGCGATGCTGTTTTCTTAGTGAAACAAAAGGCAAAGAAAAGAGCTGAAAATCGATAGTCAGCTTGGGAAGTTTAAAGAGAAAGAAAACACGAATCTCATCTCTGAAATAAGAAAATAAAAAGGTCCTGAGAAATAAAGTTTATTTGGTGGTTGTGGCATTTCTCTCAGCAATTATTACAGGAAGACAAATAGATTAAAGACATTACTTTCCGTGTGTCAGAAGTCCTGTTAGAAAGGCACTTGTAGGCTGTACATTTTTTCTGCCAAATCTATGGTATTTTCTACACAGTACCTTCCAAGAAACGTTAAAAAGAAAATGGCCTTTAAAAAGTATTTTAATATACCTGTTGTTAGAACATATGGTGTGTGTGTGTGTGATGTAAGTGATTGGTCAATTAATGCTGCAATGACTTCAGACAGGAAGAATGAAAACTGCCTCTGGAACAGCTACAATTTGAAATTCTATCTCACTATATTACTGAAAATGGATAATATTAACAAGAGATCGCATTTATTTGTGGGATAGAGGTCTAAAGGCTTTTTCTGCCATAACTCATTTTTAATTCCTGCCAAACCTCTAAAATAGGCATAAAAGTTATGCCATTTGCAACGTGAAGAATTTGAGGCCCAAGAAGTTAGATGACTGAAGTCACAAACTCAGGATTCAAATTTTAGCAATTTGGTTCCTGAGGCCACTCTCCAGTATTCTTTTTCATACAGATTACAGCAAGAAATCCTATAATTATAACCTTTATATTCACAATGAATAAATTGTAGGAGAACAAAGAAATGGCAGGCCATGCCAACTTGAGTGACAGCTTGAAAGATGCTAAGAAACCAGTTTTATTCTCAAGAAGGTATTGTGTATAACAAAATACTGGACTTTCAGGGCCTCAAATAACTTCATGACTGAACCTCTAAAAAAATTGTGTCTATTCATCCTCGTAAAAATAGTGTTATTGATATAAAAGATATTTGAAACTGAAACGTTAAAAAACTAATATAAATGACTACTCTAAAAGACTTGCAGAGTCAAACCCTTTATCTCCTATTTCATTCTCTCTTTTAATTATGTATGGGGCCAAAATAATATACGTGCATAATTTTATGTGTGTTATCTTATCACTTTTGGTTGTTTCAGGAATACGAACCGTCCACAGATTATGAATATAGTTGAACTTTATTTTATTAAGTTGAATTTGTATGTAAGTTGAAATAGGCACATTTACCTATTACTTGTAATAGCTTCTGTTCATAAGTGCGAATCATATACCAGTCAGATGTTTGTAACTCGGGGACTCACTGTAAGTGTAGATGTTTGTAACCTGGGGACTGCCTGTAATTGAAAATCATTAAGAGATCTTTGTATGTCTTACACAAAAAAATTTGTATTATCCATAATGTTACTGAATATTACATTCTATTAAACATCAAGGTGATCTCTGTTAATCTTCAGCATTCTGGCAAAACTAATTAAAACTTTTAACAAGACAAAGTAAATTATGCTTACATTGGAAACATTTTCTCAGCAGTACATTTTCCTCAAACTGCAAAACTAAACATTAGGACAGTGTCTGTGTTTACTGAATTAAATTCAAACGGTTTTCAAGATTAGCAAGCTGACTCAGGGTTACTAATTAAAGCCACTGAGCTTTCTGCATTGTAAATGGATGTACCCAACCTCCCTCCATGAAGACCTGAGAAATAAGAATAATGATAATTTTATAAAAACGGTATGTAGGAATGGCTTAGCCAAAGGATAGGCTCACTAATTCTAACAGAGTTCCTGTCCTTTCATTCTAATTGGTTGGCAAGGTCTTCAGAACTGGAGTGGGAATCTATTTCTGGATGCTCATTATAAGGAAATGCAGTCAAGCGCCATCATATCCAAGAAATCTAGACGGAGACTGACACCTCGGGAAGGACCATGGACGTGCTATGTTAAAGGACATAAAGAGAATCACTAAAATGGAGCCACAGAACCCTGCCAGGAGTGAAATAGCTACATAAAATAATTTATTTTAAGTAGAAGGTAATTTACCAATATCTAACAGAGCAGATTTTATTTCCTACTCTCCATGAAAACTTGCAGTTACAAAACAGAGGAGAATTGATTAGTTAACAGGGATAGATGTGCAGGAATAATTGCCTAAAATTGAATACGGCAGAAGAGTAATGGGCAGAGCTGAGTAATGTTAGTGTCTGGAGATTAGACCTTCCTAATATTTTATGTATTCACGCAATTATTTCTACTGACTACCCAAAGCATTCTTGTTTCTTGAACAGCAAACAGGAGTTTGTTTATTTTAACTCGAAATAAAACATCATTTCAGTAGGTCAACAAGGCATACAACAGTTTATTTTCATTTACATACCACAAAAAGTATTATGCGTAGACATTGACGTCTCAGAACATGAGCTTTTAATTTTAATGCAGCATTCCACTGCTTTTTTCAAAGTCTTATTGCATCTGATTCTAAATGTTAAGAAAGATGGATCAAATAATTTTACAGTAGCTGCTGGAAAAGAAAATCAAAGACATTGGTTGTAATTCTCTATGCCTTAGCATTTAAGTTTAAATGAGGCATTGATTATCAGTCTTAGTTAATATAGATTGAGTAATATTCCGGAGTTATCTGTTTAAAGCTAAAATTAAAATGTAAGTGAACTTTTCCCCTCTTAACTTCACTGCTATTTGGTGTCCCTTTAGCTAACGTTATATTAATGTCAAGTGTATAATTGCAATACAGAGCAGTAGGATCTTCAGTCCTTAAATTATAGTCTCTGAAGTATAAGAAATAGTTCTATAAAATCAGATATGTAGATCACTTGGTACCAGTTATGAAAATACAAAAGCCTAACCCTGAATTCACACTGTTTGGGTCCTTTCACAACAGTGAATTATGCCTGTGAGCCAGATTCTGCCAAATACTTGATTTACACAAAAATATGTCCCTGTGTTGAACTTGGTAGACCTGTGATAATATCCTCTTGCTTATTAATTACACAACTTGCTGACTGATTCAGCAGGAGGCCTTGGTCCTGCCATTTGCATGTTGACAGCAAAACAAGCTGATTTAACCTACCAGCCTCTGTGCTCCTGCAGCTGTCATGAGATTAAAGAGCTCAGCACTTGAAGCAGATATTAACGTCCTTGGCTCTTCTTGTTTGGCAGGAGGTTGGGAGGCTTCCTTTTGGTGGAATGTTCCATTTGTTCTCATGAGATTGCTAATATTCCAGGTGTGCTTAGAGAGTTGTCAAACTTCCTAAACAGGAGTCTGACACTTCCACACCAAGTGGGAGGGAAGAGCAGGAGATCCAGGCCGACTGTGAAACCAGCGGCCATTCCCACCTCAGTGAGAGCAGGTGCTCTCCCCCTCCTCCATACGGAGAAGGGGTAGTCTCTGTCCTTATTTCAAAGAGAAATTTCTAAGCCTTTTGTATAACTTCCAAATTGATAGATTTACAGAAAATTCTGTGTTTAAAAAAATCTCGTCCTATAAAGAAAACATAGTTTCCCCTACTGTATTATATCAGGTAAAACTATAGTCAATTAGTATGTCATAACCCCACAGCTATGCAAGCGTGCAGACAATTTGCTTTCTCTCTCTCACCTTCTGTTTTTTTTCTAATAAAGCATTAGCTGTTGTGCAGACCAGCCAGCTCATGCCGGCCCACTCTTCTCCCCATTTCTCTCCCCAGGCTTCTGTGCTGGGTTTGACAGAACTTTCCCCCCCGGTAGGTTGGGGGGTGCTTACTCATACATTTGGCCCTTCACAGCCACTGTGGTCCAGGCACTCAGGAGGCTTTGGGCTTAAAAACATTTAGACATTGGTTCAGTGACAGGGAATATGTCAGTCATTCATTCTTGCAAGTATCTTCCCCAGTGGGACCACCATACCTCAGTTACTGTTATCTCCAGTCTGGAATCACTCTGCCCTTCATACTTTCACCTCAGGAAAAGAATAATATTATGCCAATATAATCTCTTAAAAGAAAACACTTCTAGTTTTGGTTATAAGTCACGCTTACACGAATTACATCATTCAGACAAGAAATATGCATTTTCTGTGTATAGAAAAATAATCAAGAAGATTTTATGATCAGATTAGTACACATTTTTTTCCCAACCTTCATATTGGCTGTATCTACCACTGATTCCCTCTAGTCAATCAAATATTAATTTCAATTCCTATCATATTGTACTGTGTTTACCTTTAAGGAAAATTTCAATTTTAAATTCACCTGTTGACTGTTGTCTTTGCTTCTCATTTCCAGACATACAAATAAGTTTAAAATTAAAAAAAAAAAACATCCAACCAAACAAACACTAACCAGTGAGGAGCAGATCATCCCCCTTCACTTGGCTTTGTAGCGCAGTTTCAAATTTCTACTCACTCACAATTTGTCTCCTGGAGCTAGATTTCCACATTCACTCTGTAGATATTTTGTCTGTTAAGACTAGTGGTAATTTTAAAAGTTAACCTAATATGTATATATATGTATATTTTACTTTTCTCCATAATGCACTCCATGCTACCCTCTTTCTCATGACCCAATATTATAGGGCAACATCAAGTTATGTTGTGTTAGACACAGCTAAGGAACTCCCACCCAGAGGCAGGGCTGGGCACAAGATGTCTTCTGAACAGTGCAAAAAACAACTTTCATAATCATTGGGGACACAGGAATATATCACAGTCTCAGTTCTGGAAAAATTAGTGTCACATGTTAAATACTTACTAAATTCTTAATGAGCTTGCATGTTACATACTATGGTAAATATTACATATAGTCAACAAATATCAGCTTAACACAATAACAACTCTATCACACGCCTGTGGACATACCAATATACAGTTTTAAAATAAACACTTCTAGTTTGGGTTATAATCTAGACATGCATGATGTATACAATTTATACAAGTAATTTTTACCTCTAAAATACAGAAAAAAATAAAAAAAGAGATCTTAAGATTAGATTATAGAAAATTTACCCTATTTTGGCTAATTTTGCTTGGCACTCAGCTAAAAGAATGTTTTCAGAAATTGAAGGCTTGAATTGACAGCTTTACATCACACTTTGTCAAGAGGTTTCTTCATTATATGTATATTATAACTTAATGAGGATGCGGTTTTCTTTTGGGGTTGATGAAAATTGATGACTGTCTAATTTACAATTAGATAAAATGATGGCAGAACTTGGTGAATGTAAATTACTTGAATTATACACTTGAAAGTGGTTATTCTTCATGTCATATGAACGTCAATTAACACACACGTGCACACACGTACACACATGGGCTTAACTGAGAACAACTGATGGCTGAACTAATTTGAGACAAATTGTAAACTTTACTTTTTTCATTCAGTGCAAATATTGATGTTTCTCTAAAATCATAATTATTTTCTAATAAGTTGCCATTTTTCACTGCAAACTCCCCTGTGTGCATAAAAATATACACATATTTGAGTATATACTCAAATGTGAGGAGGTTAGGAGAAAAATTCTTTATTCCAGGCCTGCCTTGCAACCACCTCTCATTGATTCTTTGTTCTGCTCCAGTCCCCAGGGGTCACCTCTACGACGCAAACCACTATTCAGGGACTTGCAGAATTCCTTATGCCACACAACGTAGTCTCCAACCCAGAAGTGAGGGCCGATCTCCCCAGTATTTAATGTCTTGGACCAGGGCAATTAACCAGTTAGAGAGGTAAAAATGCCAGTGAAGGTCAGATTACCGCGCCAGTTGGAGCACCCAAGTTTGAGATCCTAATGTTCACTCCCAGCAGATATCATACTGGCCCATTTTTCACTGTGGCCATAATATGCAGAAATGGGAATGAAGGGCTGGAGTTAGTGTGGACCCTTCACTATTAAAAATACCAACCCACTGGTGCCACACTTACATCCCATTTGTGTCTTAGGCTGAATAGCTCTGGCGTTGAGGTAGAGCTTTTGTTGGTGGTGGTTTTGTTTTGTTTTTTCTTTTTTAATATTCTGAGTATTTTTCTTTTCTTTTCTTTTGGAAGGGACAGGTTTAGATTTACAAAAAAGGGGGAGGGGGTGAGAAAGAATAGCAAAAAGTGTTACCCAATGCCCTCCATCCAGTTTCTCATAATCACATCTTACATTAACAAAGAACATTTGTTATAAGAAATGAATAAATACGTGTGCATTATTATTAACTGGAGTTTTTCTTTGTTCAGATTCCCTTAGATTTTTACTGTGCTCTTTCTTTTCTGATTTAGCGTCTCGTGCCAGGGTCCATGTTGCCTTCAGTCCATCCTGTCTTCCCCAGTCTGCTGTTGGCTCTGACAGTTTTAAGGGGAGCTGATGGGGCAGGTGTTTGGTAGGATGTTTCTCAATGAGGTCGTGGCTGATGTGCCCTTGATCACACCAGGGTAGAGAAGCCCTCAGATGTCAGAGACCATGGAATCCGTCACTCTGCAGTAGGCTGTGAACTCTCAGCACAACTGACCAGTGTTGGTAACTCTGACCCCCTGACTGAAGTCGGAGGGGTCAGCCCTGTGTCTCCCCTTTTCCGCACTGATTTTTGCTTTGCTCTTTGTTTGTTTTTTAATGAAATCGTTATATCAGCTCACAGTTAGGGAGTGGGGAGGTGTTTTCTTTCTCCTTGAGGGCAGAGTAGCTATGTTAGTTATTTGGTGTTTTTCTGTAAGAGAAATTTGTTCCCATTCCACAATTTATTTTTTGCTTAATAGTTTTTATATAGTATGGTCTTATGTATGCTGATTTTAAACTTTGCATCAAATCCAGGTTTTTTCTTTTGTTTTTCTCTCAGATTGTTTCGACTTCAGACATGGGGAGCTCTTTCAGCTGGCTCTTTTGACAGACCATATTGATGGGTTTTTTTTCATTTCTTGGGGACATTTTTGACCTCTTTCTCTCTGTTTCTCTCACGCACACACACATTTCTTTCTTTCTTTCTGGCACTTTTATATTCCTGCATTTTCTGTCATGGTCATAGAAGCAGTTGCCCCAACACACTGTCCTGGTGGGGTTTTTTTGTTTTGTTTTGTTTTTTAGAGAATATTGTCAGAACTTAAGATCCTCCTACTAGTTACACTCTTTGTTTTCTGGGTATTGCCGCTTTCAGGACCTCTCCCTTGACAAAAGAAAGAAGTGGGTATGTGAGTGCTGACCACAGCTACTCCTCCATGTGACC